>JBBPCZ010124509.1:0-25494 GCA_037974445.1 Brycinus macrolepidotus | reverse complement strand
ACCAGAGTAATGTAAACAGAGTAATTTAACAGAGTGACCAGAGTAATGTAAACGGTAATGTAAAACAGTGACCAGAGTAATGTAAACAGTGTAATGTAAACAGAGTGACCAGAGTAATGTAAACGGTAATGTATAACAGTGACCAGAGTAATGTAAACAGTGTAATGTAAACAGAGTGACCAAAGTAATGTAAACGGTAATGTAAAACAGTGACCAGAGTAATGTAAACAGTGTAATGTAAACAGAGCAACCAGAATAATGTAAACAGAATGACCAGAGTAATATAAACAGTAGTGTAACAGCATGTACAGTGTAGCAGCGTGTGATGTAATAATAAATCAGATATGATATGAAATATGACAGTGAATGTAAATGATTCAGTTATTGAGACAAATTATTCTGCAGCCACTATGAAACTTATATGTAGATTAGGGGTGAACTACATACATTTATAAAGTGTACGACAATATGGGGCTGCACCTAGACTGGATGCAGTTAGTAAGTTAGCATTAACAACCAGTCATTTCATTGTGTGCGAGTGTGTGTGTGTGTGTGTGTGTGTGTAAAGCTTTTTAGTCACCAAATTGCGTATGTAATTTTCTCTCTCTCTCTCTCTGTCTCTCTCTCTCTCTCACACACACACACACACATACACACACACCTACACGCTTAGAACCACTGACAGATAGAAAGAATTTACCGAATTCACTAGGGGGAGGAGTTGGCATGTACACTCAATGTTACAACCGGGTCAGGCAGTATTGTCTCTCTCTCTCCAGGCCAGCTCCCTCAGAAACACTAACACACCCAATATGAGTGTATTCCAACAACTAAAGCTTGTCAGAGGTGACGTTATTGACTCTATAAACCTGGAGGGAGTGGACAAAACCTTTAAGCACAGTGCAGATAGCCTTGCTGCAAAATGATCTCTCTGTTAGTAGAGAACTGAAAGTTCTGCTCTGAAAGTTGAAGTGCACATTCTCTTATTCTGAATCTTATTCTCTTACTGTCAGGATATGGCTGTAAACCAGTGTTTATGGCTGTAGCCAGTGGGGACAGTCAAAATGAAACTAGCTGGATGTTAGAGACAATGTGTTAATGTATGCATAACCTGCTTCCCCAGACTGCTGTGAAATGTGGGACTCATAAGACACCAAATAGCTGAAATAATTGAGCTGATTGTTAGCAGGCAACACAGAGCACCCAGTAATGTACTCCTCCCTTTCAGATTGTTGTCTTGCTTTTCTTTTCTTGTTTAGGCATAGAAGTGCAGTCTTTCGTTGTTGTGATGGTTGTTGTTTTATTCATTACAGTTGACTGGACTGAATCATTGCACACTGTTCAGTTTGTTGGTCTGTCAAAGGGATCTTTTCCCCAGAGGAGTAACTTGTATAGTGATCAGTACAGTGGGCAGTACAGACTCAGAGAGAGAGAGAGAGAGAGAGAGAGAGAGAGAGAGAGAGAGAGATGGGAGGGAAAGAGAAACAAGAGTGAGAAAAAAAAGAGAGAGAGAGAGAGAGAGAGAGAGAGAGAGAGAGAGAGAGATGGGAAAGAAAGAGATAGAAACAAAATGGAAAAAGAGAGAGATGGGAGGGAAAGAAATAGAAACAACAGAGGGGGAGAGAGAGACAGAGAAAGAGAGATGGGAGGGAAAGGGATAGAAACGAGAGAGAGAGAAACAAAAGAGAGAAAGAGAGAGCTAGAGAGAGAGAGACAGACAGACATATGGAAGAGAAACAGAGCGATGAGAGGCATCATGAGGAACTAGAGATAGACTGCCTTTTCCCAAGCTGGAATGTTGTTTATGGAGGTCAGACAGAATGTGAGGAATGTGGACTCAGTGTTCTGAGGAAGTGGCTGTTGTCTCCTTTGGGATCTTGCTCTGGCTCGATGATCGAGAGCAGGGTTGATGGGCAGAGTCAGGGGAGGAGTTTCAGGCAACGCTCCCCTTTGAAAGGCTACAGTGTCGGAGGGGTGTATCCTAACATCTAAAAAATGTACAAAAGTTTTCCATTAAGCTTCGCCTCCTTCTTTCACTTCCACACTTACATAACTGACAGCAGAACAATGTAGCCCACTTGGATTGTTATGAGAGGCCTGGCTTCTTGTGCAAGCTTTTATTTACATTCTTTCGCACAATATCGATGGGGATTCACTCATATTTCACTGAAACAACTCTTATCTGCACAACAGAGGGTGCTGCAGTGGCAGGTGTGGCTCTGCTGTTGTAACGTTTGGCGGGGACTGTTTGTTGTGGGCCATGTTTCGTTTTCTTGCACTATATGACAAAAATGTGATTACATCTGCAGTGAATTTTGGAGTCAATTGAAATTACTCTTACAATGTTTTGATTTAAAGGCACCACTCCCTAAAGAAGGTCATGATTTCCTTTTAATTCTTTAGGCTTTGTGTTGCTTGCTAATGAAAGGCAGGTGATGGTCACATGGCCAATGTCATGCCATACCCTATGTTTACCGTGAAAGTATTGTCATTCCTGTGCCCCATTTAAAGATTTATTACCAGTCTACATCTTTCCCCTCCCCTAATTCTTTCTCTTATTCTCCAACACAAAGGATCTGGTCTTCCTACAACAGCTCCATCCCAGGACTTTCACAGTTCCTCCTCTCCGTCTTCACAGAACAACAGTTCCTAGAAACGTGTATGATGACACTCCGCCAAATGATTCAGCGTACGTGCACCTTCGAGCGAGACAGAAAGTGCCTTGGGCTTCTAGGTGTGTCTTAGAGCTTCTTTTTTTTTCGTATGGTGTCATTTGACCTGAAAAACAAGTTTCAGAGTTTAGAAGATAAAATCACCAAGGCGCCATAAGAGGAATACACAGCTGTTGGATAAGCGAGCCCCCCTGAGTTCTGTGATTGACATATGTGAATACGTTTTCCAAAAGAAATCAAAAGAATAGAAGCTGGAAATGTGAGCCTTTGAAATGCAGGACATTTTACTGTAACACAGGGCCGTCAAACTGGGCTCCTTCCCTGTGTAGACCTACATTTCAGGGTACAAAGTCAATAGAGTGGTACTCTCCAGGATAAGTCTCTAGTACATTTAGCTAGGTAACAAAACTGTACCATATTTGGTTGCTGTGATATCTTTTAAGCTGTACTGATTCCATCAACCCTGTCTTGACTCCAGCATTTTACTGTATTTTTCTTATTGCAAAAATAAGACAAGAAAAGGTACAATTCCCTTTTCCTCTGTAAAATGTGTGTAGTGCACTTTTAAAAATCATTTAAGATACACAATTGGAGTGTAAAGACTATGTTGTACCTTTGAGGGTACATTTACACTGTTTGTGCTTTGAGTAATTAACATCTGGAGTGTTCTGGGTTATAGCTCTGCAGAGTTGAGCGTTCTGCCTCGTTAAACACACCTGATTCAACTAATTACCAAGGCCTTTGTGAGCTGAATTCAGAGCTTCAGAAGAAGAACATTTCTGCAGTGCTTTGGCTTGGAAGGAATCTAGATTGACACCCTGGTCTAACTTGATGCCATTGGTTGCTCTGGATCTTGTACTAGTAGTATATATTGTAAGGTTGCTGTATCTGCTGAGTAACTTGAGAGAATAACATAACAACTAATGGAGGTTCGAAGAAGGTTATTTTTTATAGACAAAAAAGGGACCAGGCTCAACTACTGAACTTCATAACAGAATTATGGGTGAACACAACTGAAACAGATGCATTTCAGGCCTTTAAGAGTGTTAACAATGAGAAATTGTTTTATTTTGCAGGTTTTATTTTTTATGACTTGAATACAGCCCGGAGCACAGAACGGCCATTAAACTCGAAATGACTGTGATTTATTGTGATTTCAGCATTGTTCGGCATAAACCTCATTCACATTCTTTAATTCTCACAACACCCCACAGAACATATGCAAGTGAACTCACTGGCAGAGGACAAAATGAGTCCAGTATGAAATGATTAAGTTGTCAAAAGCTTGCTTTGATAAACACCATAAGCCAACCATAATAGGCATGTGGTTGATTTGGCTGCCTGCACTGGAGCTACAGACTCTAGAACCCCTCAAGCAGCCCTCGGTCTCACTCCAGCAGAGGCAGGAGACCCTGCAGAGGAACCGAGAATGGCAGAGTAGCCTTTTGCACAGAGAAAAGGGCGTGGCCCAGCCTCTGGGCACTGCAGCAGCCAGCCAATCAGATACATGTGGACTTCTGATTAAGACACTGCAATTGGTGTTTAATGTCAGAAGTTATATGTGTGATGCAGGACAGACAGAGAAACAGAATAAATAGCGTCCTGAAAGCAGAAGGATATGCCACGTGAAACACTTAAACACCCCTTTTAGTATACACTAAGTGAGCCAAACCAAAGTCCTTATGAGCAACTCTGTCCACTCAGAGGGGCAATCTCTGCAATACTCCCAGGCAGTTATTTCCAGGTGTGTAATGTACATTAAGAAGGTCATCAAAATGTTCCTCAATGCATTTTTTTTAAAATGAAAAAACAGTCACACTAATTTTTTTTTTATTAAGAAAAAGGCCAAAAGCCTCATTTCCATCTGCTGTTTTTGCCTTTCCTTTGTGTCTCCACTGCGCATATCTAACATGAATTGAAGGAAGTGTGGTGCACTGTACAGTAGCCAAGCTCGACTTATAATGGAAACTAACTAGCAGACAGCTCTGCTATCAGGTTAAGGTAAGCTAACATAGGGAACCTTGGCTAGTGTTAATTTTCAAGCGGTTGTTGTTTGCTGAAATGATTTGCAGTCAACCTTTGCATAAAATGATCACACATGGATGCCTAACATTAGCTGAGTTATGAGTTTAAAACACCCCTACCTTGACCATAAATGCCACAAGTCATATATAAAGTCAAATAGAAATTTGACTGCCGTGTGTATTATAACTCCAACAAAAGACAGGCCAACAATTCTAGCATCAGTTAGTGCTCATCTGGGTATTGTTTTGGGCAGCAATGACTTTTCTAACTCTTTTGACACTAGACACTTCTCATCCTGTTCTTTCTACAAATAAGGATTAACTGACAATTGTGTGAAAAGAGAAAAAAAATACTGGTGTTCCTAAGGACAAAGGGGAGCTTATGGAACAGACACGTCAAAGGGAAGAGCCGAGAACTGTGAAAGCAAACAGACAAATCACATCCCGATTGCAACACTGGAGTGCAGAATGTCATAAATTTGGTGCCAGTGTTATCAGCAATGGAAAAGGAAGTGCATCTATAATGGGCAAAGAAGCATCGTAAGTGCACCATGAAATACCAAGCTGCCTCATCTGACAAGTCCAGGTTAGTTTTGCATCATGCTGAAGGAAGTGAGAAGCATGAGTCCGTGGAGTCGTCCTGTTTGGTTTTAGCTGTGGAGGAGGGTGGTGGCATTGTGATGGTGTAGAAAAAGTGTTCTTGAACGCGTTGGCTCCTATTAACATAATTTCTCCATTCATGGCTGCGGTTTATCCACAGTTGGATGGATACTTCCAGCACGATAACGCAAGAAGTTACAAGGCACATATCATCACTGCCTGGTTCCAGGAACATAACGGTGATTTTCCATTTCTTCAATGGCCTGCTCAGTCCCTGGACCTCAATTCTATTGTATCTTTGGGATGCATCACAAAGGCTGTTTACAGCAAGACAATCATCTAATTTGCAGCAACTACCCAACAAAGTCACTTCTCCACAGGGAACAACATGGTTGCACAACGCTTTCGGCATGTTTGTGTTGTTCTGAAGGCCAAAGTAGGTGCAAGACACTACTAGGTACTTGTACTACACTACTAATACAAGTACTAATTGACAGGGTTGGTCTTTGCCGCAGGATTGTGATGAAAAATGGAAATGCATCTCAGGACATAGTACTGTTTAAAATCTACAGTTTTGAACACTTCCCCAAAAGCCTACCAGTAGACACTTCCATCGACCCTTTTATAGAATCAGAATGCCCTTTAAGATAGGGGAAGGAATTACACCATTGACAATCACGGAAAGGAAATCTGGGAGTGGCTTTCTTTTCCGGAATCAAAACATAGGGGAAGTTTAAGCAGTGCCAAAATAGTGTCACCCTTCTTTGGGAGACATTTTCTATTGTATTTCACCTTTCAGTGCACTGCAATTTTTGCAAAACTTGATCACTGAAGCAAATGTAAATGATTGGTTTTCTAGAGGTCCAGTAAGTGTATGTGTAAGTGTGTGTAAAGTGGCCATTAATCAGGCATGAACACACCACAACACAACACAGAGTGAACAGTGTGGAATTCTTTCTCTGCATTAAACCCATCTAACCCATTAAACCCATTTAACCAATTTAACCCTTTCACCAAGTGAAGCAGTGGGCAGCCAGCGACGCAGCACCCGGGGAGCAGTGTGTGGGGGCAGAACTTTGCTCAAGGGAACCTTGCCCAGTCCTGCTGCCGGCACTGAGTTGGATCGTGCTTTGTCTCACGAGAAACTGTTTCTTACTAACAGGCTGTTATCGATGGCTGTGTAAGTTAATGAGCATCTCTCCCGGGCAGTGAGTAATATCCTGTAAACATAAATAAACATGCTTTTATTGACTTGACATAAGTGCTTTTCCCAAACCACAGTAAACATCTGTCTCATTTACCAGTCTTTCTGGGTGAAGTGGCATTGGAAAGGAAGCGCAATGGTCACTTTACACAAGAATGCTCCACAACACTGCAGTGTTTGGTCTGCTCAAAATAACTACCTGTGTTCAATTGCTGCTGTTTAAGCCTATTTTCACAACTTGAACGTGTATATCACGATAAATAAATCAGCTGTGTTAAAAACCATCTTATAAACTTATGAAATGTCCTTTCTGGCTGCTTGGGATACAGTGCATTGGGTGCAACAGCTGGTTGAAATAATTAATTGGTATTTTGCTCCCAGGATTTGTCATCAGCAGTGATATTACAAAGTTTTATTAATCCTTTGAGGACTGCGGTCACAAATATGGGATTAGAACATTAGAGAAAAGAGAGTTCCGTATCATGACGCAATAATTAACTTCAAAGACTTTGTTTCAGCTAACAATGACATTCTAGAACTTTAGAATGGAATTCTAGGGCTAGGCATACTTTTAAAGAACTTTTTTGACATTTGACACAGCACAATGTTAAGGTATTTTGATGAATGCCAGTCTGTGACTCCTTTAATATTTGTCTGATAACACTGTGATGATATGGTTCCCTAATTAATCCATATTAAACAGTAGCTAAGTAAGTAATTAGGTGTTAACATAATAAGTAAGACATGCAGATAACAGCAATAGCTCCAAGACTTCTTACCAAGTCTTTTTACTTTGTTGGCACAGTTACAGTGATGAGTATTTTATGAACCACTATGGTAACACTGGATTAGTTACTGTTTAGTTAATAAGTGCTTAAGCATTAATTAAGGAAACCTTAAACATGTAGTTACCAGAGTGGTTCAAGAATAATTCCTAAATGATTACACATTCATTAGATTTGCAGTTCATTGCGCTGATGTAAACTGATGGAAAACTAACATGGTAATATAGTTACAAGCTGATTACAGTGGTTGGGTTTACATGGCGCATAATATTCTGATTATAAACAGGATTAAAGCGCAGACTGAATAAAGGTGCTCCAAAAAAACACTTCAATTGAAATAAGCCATAAAAAATGTACCATGTAAACAGATAACTTTCAGGCTCCATTCTTTCCCTCCATCTTTATGTAAATGTGTGGCGATTTACGTTCCTCAAAATAGCAGCTCAACTGGACCTCTGCAGAGAGTTTATTTTTAATGCAAACTCTCAAAGAACCCAACATTATTGGACAACTAGAAGGAAGAAAAGTAAGAAATACAAGGCCACAGAAAATGAATGAAGTAATTGTAGGATCCATCTTGAGCTGATACACACCAAATAAAGCCTTCGAGGAAGACAGATGCATGATGAGCACATATTACACATCGCATTTAAACACCAGACTGTATTAGATCACATCCCATGTAAACAGATGACCCAAAATCTTTATTCCGAATTATAAAAAAATTAGCCAACGAGAGGTAATTAATTCATTCATTCATTTATTCATTTTATGTAACCGCTTAATCCTTACTAGGGTCGTGGGTACCCGGAGCCTATCCCGGGGTCTACGGGCGCGAGGCAGGGACTCACCCTGGGCGGGGCGCCAGCCCACCACAGGACGCATACACTATTTACTCACACATCATTCACTCACACACCATTCACTCACACACTCACACCTACGGTCAAATTAGAATCCCCAGTTCACCTGACGTGCATGTCTTTGGACTGCTGGAGAAACCGGAGAGCCCGGAGGAAACCCACGCCACCACGAGGAGAACATGCATGAGAAGTAATTCAATAAAATTATTTTAAACTGTGATTACATACTTATAAACAAATCAATATCTAAGCAGTAATTAAGAAACTGCATTTTAAAGTGTTACTGATATTTGCAACTGATTTATGACTTAATTTCCTGATCATTTAACCTTCAGATGTGGGATCCGTTGAAAGATTATGATTCACACATTTGTCAGCATTTCTCTACTTGTTTCAGTGAGCTACAAGGGAGCAATAATGAATACTGAATCACACCATGCTTTTGTCATAACTGGCAGTAGCTGTAACTCAGGATAAGCCGACCAATAGACTCATATCTAGGTGGTACTAAAGATCACTGTATGTTTGGATGCAAAGGCATGAGGCATCTGATACAGCCAGATTTGCCAAAGTGATGTGAGCAGTGGAGGATTGTGGGACAGCAGGATTAAGCCAGTCATGCAGGGAGAGGACATGACCATCTGGTCTCTTTGATTTTCTTTTAGCGAAAAAAAGAGACCTCCCACAACACATACTGTGCAAAAGGTTCAAGTAAACTGCAGCCGTTTGGAGTCCAAATTTGCATCTAGATCTTCCCCCTTCCTTCGTGCACCATTACCATGTTATTCGTGCACCATGTTATTCAGCATGTGCTTCAACAAAAACTGCTGATGTAATTCTAATGGAAAAAAGAGGGTCATGAGAGAGGTCATGTAAAAAATAATTCCTATTGTTTTGAGGAATAAAACCACGCAAACATCATAATTTGACATTGGGGGGGTGTAATAAAATAAAAATAAATGTATGCTATGGGCCCTTTAAGGACCAAACTTACTTCACAACAAAGTTTATTGATTTGCTAAGAACACAACTGAGCTCTATAGAAAGTTTGGTCCTATGATGTCACAGTGCACAGTTGGAGTGCATTTGTGATGGTTCATAAAATCAAATCTGTTAAGAATCAACCAGCCAATGCTTGTAAATAACTTGGCCCCAAAGAGAATGACCATTGCAGTTTGTTAAACTGAAACCATTTACTGGGAGAAAGAATAGAAAAGCAAAAAGGTTCAGGCATACAACACTTGCGCGCTACTTTGCACTTTTACTGATTTCGATCCACTCTGAGCATGCCACTCCTTTTAAGGCTTTTTGGTGCGGTTATAACAGGACCTCTGTGCGCTCCAGCAGACATGCTGAAAAATGCAACCTGAGAAACTAAAGCCCATCGGCACACCAGATCTATCAGGCATTCCACTCCCACCTGGCCTTGTGCTTGGCCCTTCTAGCCACCGACTCACCAGCGTAAAGTGCTCCACTGGACACTACAGAAAATCCTTCCTTCCCACCAGGATTAGACTCTGTAACTCCACCCTCCGTCACACATCTACACAATAATGTGCGCAATAACTTGATGCTCCTTTGTTGTGCAATTTCTTAAGGGTTTTAATCATTATCATTATGTGCATTATCTTATAATGATATGCAACAGTCTACAATGTGCAATATTGTGCAAATTTTCTTATTGGGTGCTAAAATATTATCAGTATGTGCAATATCTTATTATATGCAACAGATCACTACTTATGTCAATATTACTCATATACTACTGACCTCTATTAAGCGCAATAACATACTCCCAACCACCATTTGTGCTTCTAGTAATTCACTTAAGTGTAAGTTTTTTATCTATAGAATGAGTACCCCAGCATTTGTGTATAGAATAGTGTATTTTGTATAGAGTATTTCTTGCGGAGTTCTTAATGGATATTTTTATTTTTTATATTTTATATTGTTCTTGTCTCTGTGTCTGGGCAGTCGTAACATAAGCTATTTCCTCCAGGATCAAAACAGTTTTCCAATTCTGATACTGATTTTAGCAGCAGTCTCACAGTGTGCCGAATAAGCAGTGACCTCAACCCACCCTCGGCTGGAAATGTGGTGTGTCTGAATCAGCCATTCTTAATGAGCAGCGTCTTTATATGTGAACACATCCAGGAGTGACTTGTATTGATTAAAAAAAAAAAAAAGGCTGACAGGCACAAACTGCCATGTCATATGATTATAAAGTTAGCTTGAGGAGCAATTTTCTTGATGTTGCAAAGCTTCACAAGTTATTGTAACCAGAGTTTACAGTCAAATGTGGAAAAAAAAAAAAAAAAAAGAACATGAAGAATGAACATGTTTTGGATTACCTCTTTATTAAGTCTTTCAGCGCATGACTGCAGTGGAAAACAATCATCTTTTATCCGACTTTCTCCTAACAGAGAGTAATCACACCTCAAACATCCTTTCAGGCTCCAAATCATCCATGTGAAGCCTGTGGTCCCCCCTAGAGCTCTTGGTTAACATGGCTTTAGTACATTCCTCTCTTTATTTCTACAAATGCCATCAAGAGCAAGCAGGGGAGTCAGTCAATGCAGTCAGTCCTGTGGGCCTTTATCTTCCTCTCTGGCCATTCATCTCTAGAAGTCTTTTCCACGTGCCACATCTTCAGCATTATTAGAGCCATAGCACACCCTGCCTCAAGTTGTACAAAATAAGAATTTCTTGTTTATTCGAGTCAAAAAAAACACTAGTATTACTTTGGTCTATCAGCAACTGCAGAGCTTGCAAAGGGAGGGGACTCTTTTCCAGTACCCTGAAATCAGCTGTATTAAGAATGTGCATGCAGTGGCCAAGTGGACAGACTCATCCCTGACTCACGGACCTGTCTCCGCTCTACAGCGTTCAGATTAAAAAAAAAAAAAAAAAGTTTATCAGGCTGAATTCCCAGTAAAGAAATCCCCTTGCAGATCATATTGCTTACCCTCAACTACTGTACGCGTCATTCCCCTGCAAGTCAAACAAACAGCTGGGATCATAAAGCTGGAACCTCTTACTTGTACTGGAACTCCATTATGCTGTAAATCTGAACTTTACTTGCTTTAACTCCTTGCTTGAATGAACATATTAATTGCTATTAGGCCATTTTTGATAATTGATCATTTTCATTTTTTTTCTGACAATGAAGCTACATCTGTCACCATCATATGAAGACTTCTACTGCTCACACAAAAGACAATAAACACTACCACACCAGAATGGTAAACACTGTTTAACATTCATAGTTAAGAGTTTGGTCCTCAACAGTTGTCCAGCATGCTGTCTCCCTAACACAAAGCCTGTTTAGGGACTTCAGAGGTCAAAGAAGAAGCCAGTACTATTTATGGCTAAAGCTCACATCAGTATCTGTTCCAACACAGGGCCATGGCCATCCCGCTTGATTCTAGCTTTAATTTTGAGTAAAAGTCCGTCTTGGGATTGATGTGAAATTCTTAATGGCATGGACCAAGTTTTTTTTTTTTAGAGTGGTGTTGACAGGAACCAGAGGTCACAATGTCTACAGTGCAAACATAGCCATTTTATTTACTACCTAAAATCATCAGTAAAACCTACACAGCTTTGATATGTATTTTAATGGCAAAATAGTGGCAAATCAAAAAAAAAAAAAAAAAAAGAAGCCACGCAAAGCCCTTCGCGTACCTCTCCACCATTAGCGGATTTTAAAACATATGGCTTAAGCCAAAATTTCTCAAAACTATCTCAGTACAATGTCTCACGCATCAGTACATTCGTATTCATTTCATATAAAAACATTGAGCGAGAGAGCTTTTTGAGGCATTAAACACCACAGACATCTGGTTCCTATCACCAACACTGAAAACAATTCTTGCTCAATTTCTCCAGAACAGAGCATTTCCCATCAAATCACCCTGAATGACCTTTACATTCTAACCGTTTAATTCTGCACAAATTTTCCCTTTATCATTTTCGTGGCAGCAATCTTGATGCTTTATTTTTCGCGGGAGCACAAGCTTTCTTGTTGGTGAGAAGATCTGTTCAAAGATCCTCCCCCCACCTCCACAACAGTCTGCTATCAGGACAAGTGTATAAATGACTGTAAACTGCAAATTGTATCAAATGGAGTGAATCTTAAACGTGGCAGACAGAGAAATATTACAGAAGCTACCCTCATCCCTAGGCTTCATCACTGACCATCTTCATAGGTCTGTGATGCAACATTTGTAGAAAAAATTAATCATAACTTTAGAAGAACTCTCTTTTACAGTATCATTCAGAAGCACACTACCCCATTCACCCTCCATTAAAGTCTAAGCACAAAAGTTCCTCCTAAAAACAACTAAAAATAGAACCTATTATTTTCCTATTCTTTCCCCAAAACCACCACTAAAAGTTCCAGTCCCTTCAGGCACTTTCTAACAGAATAAGTTAAAAAGGAGTCCCTTTGTGTTTGTCATGTTGTACAGTAGGGCTTGGTAATATAGCAACATTTTATGGTTATTTTGATAAATTATGTCCTAATATGCCACAATATGCTTTTCTGAGCCTATACTGACGTCATTTCAGTCAACACTTAAAGAACACTGACCATCGGAACATTTCATTAAAAAGAGCATAATCAGTCTTGGCTGCTTGGATTTGGTGCAGTAGAGTGTGTGAAACACTGAGTAAAAATCACTGGTCTTGAAATATGACACCACCAGTACACTCTGCCTGTTCCAACTTAAATCTTAATATATATTTAAACTAAAAATATATATATATATATATTACAATGCATATTAAAATGTCTTCATCAGTGTCTTCAAGTGTTGTGATACTTTGTGTTTGTTATATCACCCACCCCTACTCTAGAACCAGAACAACTCTGAACCTTCGGACAGATCCAGGGTGCATTTATAAAATCACTCTAAGGGTGCCATCATTTGTAAACCCTTTGCTGCTAGAACATCTATTCAGAAATTTGGAAGTGTTGTGCTCTCGGACTGCTAGTGTTCCCGTAGTGGCTGGTGTTATTGGAATGTTCTGAGGCAGACAGCCATTTGAACTGGTGGACATGGTGGCCAACAGGCAAGGCAACAGTTGTTTTTTTTCTAATTTGTAGTCCCAACAAAAGCAACATAATTAAAGTAAACTTGTAGTAATTTTTGTCTTTAGCACTCGCAAATGTCATCAGACATCAGCTTGGTCAGTCTGGAAGAGAGCAGAGTTTTCACTCTTATACAACTCTGGCACCTGCAGAGCCTGCTCAGTAAAGACGCCACAATAATGGTTTGCATCAAGACCTTGCTTAAGAAAAGCTACTCAACCTGAGTCTGGCAGGTCACAACTGGTCAAGAGAACAAATCATGACCTTAGGACTTACCTAGCAAATACGCTTAAATTAAACAGAGTATGTGTAAGAAAATAAGATGCAAGATACAATTATATGGATATTTTTCATCAAGGCAACGTGAACTGTGCGCGTCCCTGGAATTCGTGTGCTGGCTATGAAAGGCAGCCAAGAAAGTGACATTCTTAAGTGCATGAGCTAGTGCTTGGTCCTCGTGTGCATTCTCATTTTCTCTCAAGCCTCCACATCCGCAACGGCAAGTCCAACCATCTCCGTGGAAAAACCGTGGACTTGGAAACAATTCGTGTGTCGTCTCGAAGCTGGGGAAACTCTGTAAACCATTGAGATCTAGAGAGATTAAGTGGCTCTTTGTGTAGAAGCAGAAAAAGCTGTCTACACAAGTTAACAAAGTTCCTGCATGCTAAAAACGTTTCCAATGGCTGGCTCACACTCTAGAGGTTGTCATACATGTGGAGGGTCCTCTCCAGCTGCTGGCCCACACGCTGGTAGAAGGCAATCTGCTGGCGGAGGTAGGCCTGCATCATCTCTTTGAAGTCCACCTCCCTGCGCTGGTGGAAGTGGTTCATCTCTGCCTGCAAGGCGAAGCCCACCGTCCTGCAGCGCTTCCGAATGCCATCTGCCTCGTCCTGATCCATTTTCCCCTCGTCACTCATACGCTGCGACTCCTTCACCTTTGCAAAGGCTCCTACAGTAAAAAGAGAAGAGTTAACCCTTTGTTCTGAGATCATAAATTATTCATTTCCACAATGAGTGACATTAACACTGAGTTTGTAACAGAAACAAAGTCTGCAATTCTGACAATTTCCTCTTTGCGTCAGTTTCAAAGAAGTGACAAAAACATCTGCACTGTATAAATATAAAGGATGATGTTTCTTTTCACGAACAATACTGTGTACAACAACAACTTTTCATCGCACTGGAATCATAATAAAATCTCGCATTTTCCATTTACAAAACACAAATGTGTTATTGATTCCACAAAGAGTGGAATCTGGATACTCAACAGGGCAGAACTATAACAAAACATATACAGAGGTGTTTCAAAACATAAACGCTATGGGGTCCCAAGAACCGTAACGGTTAACTCAATGTCTGGCTGCTCAGTCAAAAAGTTCACACAGCAGGTCATTTAAGGGGAACATGGCTCGGATGATTTCTTGTTCAGATAGATTATGTGGCGTCTGTGAAACAGGACCCTACTTGTTTTAGCTGCAATGGAAAGTAAGGAAGGTGAGAATGAACTAGATAGGGTGAACAAAATTTGTCATGATCAAAGAATGAAGACTGTTTCTATCTGCACCCTTTGGACATGCGGCAGAGTTCCAAGCACCAAAGGTATTGAAATCGTTAGAACTAAGATGATTATTATTATTATTATTATTATTATTATTCTTATTATTATCGGCTAAAACAGTATGAGGAGCAAATGCCGTAAGTTGTAGAGACATCAAACCTGGAGGAAAGGTGCAACACTAATCAGGCACATAAATGAATATGGTGGGACCAGATGGTGGGGAACAGCGAAGCTGCTTGTGTTTGTGTCTCCTGAAGTGTAAGGTTTCATTTTGCTTGTTCATGGAAACCAAGCTAAACTGCAATTTGGACCATTAAGCTCCTCTTACAAAAAATGGCTCATTGTTGCATGTTTTTTTGCTTTAAGTATTGTTGATAAAACATTCACAAGAATCTGAAGAAATATAAAAAAAAATTCTACTTCTGCGTCTGCATATCTGTGAACATGTGTGGGCAGACATTCACATAGGTGTCTGCTAACACACTTGAATGTAACGTGAATGTGTGCACTCCTCAGGGATCTCTAGACAGTCCACATTTTTGCTTCAACCCAAGCCACAATGCATAGTTTAGGAGCAACATGTGGCCTATCTGGGGGTCCCTGAAAACCTGTTTTAAAACCACTGTCCAAACTCAAATGTACAGAATGTACAGGTGGATTCCACATTTGGGGTGCCATTTCATCCCACTGACATTACAATTATAAACATGTCAGTAAATGCAAAAGGTCTTTTAAACATAAGTCTTACAACAATCCATGTACATGGTTTGGCTCAAAACCTAAATGAAACTTTTGTCTGTCCCAGCCCACTATTTCTACACTATCTCGACATGTAATTTGTAAAAATGATTAAAAACACTTCAAAATGTGTATTATTTTGAATTTATGTGTGAATCAATTTATCATCTCATGAATCTCAAAACATTCTTTCACAGGAGTCATCCATTATAGGTTCTGAAAAATGTACATTGTAGCTGTGATCCACAGCATTTATCCAAGCCACAAAAGCCCAACACGTTCACCCTATTAAATATCTGAAATATAATCCACATGTTGAGTAATAAGTTACATAATCTGAATTTCCTGAAGATCACAGCAGGAAGGAAAGTATTTTTTTTTCTTTTTATTTTATGTTCAAATATAATTGTGATTTTGTCCATCAAGGTTCAACTCTGTTACTCAAATTACAAGAAGATATGTAAAGTAAATTACTAATTTTAAAGGACTTAAATCAGGAAAAATATTAGACATTGTTGCTGAGATGGATTAACTTTTTTTTTTTTGGATAAATGCATCTGGTTTGGGATCCATCATCCTGTCCTGAACACTACCAGATAGGAAGTGTTTGCTTAACGAACGGCTCTGCAGAGACTTAGATAACGCATTGTAGAGATTTTGCAGGTGTTCACATTGTAGCCTTTGTGAGCTATGCTCCTCTGTAGCGTGACGCTGATATCACCCTTAAACACACAGGACAACACTGCTCTGTGCTCACTTGCTATGTAGCTATGGCCCAATTAAATTCATTCTGATGTGTTACTATGTCACGCCACAATACTAAAGACAAACACATTCACGCCGTAGAGCACAGCCATACTCAGAACTAGAGCGAAACAGCATGACCACACAGTGGCTTGTCCAACCGGACATACGGGACTTGAGCATTAAGTAAATTGTAGCTCTTGGTAGATAATAGGAAACAGAGCAGAGTCTGAACAAAAGAAAAGCTGCCCTCAGGTTAGAGGGCCATAGACATGTGCCATCTACTCAACAACCACACACCTTGTGACTATCCCTCAGAGAAAGAGAGTGAGTGAGAGAGAGAGACAGACAGACAGACAGACAGACAGAGAGAGAGAAAGAGAGACAGATAGACAGACAGAGAGAAAGAGTGACAGTGTCTGCACTTTTATATTATTCAACCTATTTTGGTTTAATTTAGTTTCATCAGTTTATTATATTATATGTTATCATAGAGAACCCCAAAGAGAAACAGAGAAAATGAGAAGGGGAAAAGAGACAGAGAACACGAGAGAGAGAGAGAGAGAGAGAAAGAGAGAATACAAGAGAGAACATAAGAGAGAGTGAGAGTGAGGACGTGAGTGACAGATTAAGAGAGAGAGCAAGAAGAGAGAACGAGAGAGAGAGAAACTCCAGGGCTGTGTAGTGTAAAGGCCTGTTCTCTTTGTAATTTGAAACAGGAAGTTAGAACTCTGCGTTTGCGTTTGTGTGTGTGTGTGTGTGAGTGTACATGCTCCACTGTGTGTCCCAAGGTTCAGGAGATTTTCTCACCTGCCTGTCAATTCTAGATCATCAGTGAATGAAAATAATTCAGAAAACACGGCTCTAACCGACACACTGGATAAGAGACATTTAAAGACGTACCTCAAAGAGCAGATATGTCAGATATCTTTGTGTGGCTAAGCCAGTGTTGGTAATTACCATTCTGATGCTCATTTCAGACCTGTTTTGGACCAAAACAACAGCAGTATTGTCACAGCTAATCTAGAAAAGCTTGGTGTGGGATGTGTGCAGAATACGCTTCTGAGCAGACACTACAGAGCGGCTAAAGAAGCAGAGGACAAGTGAAGCCACCCTCAGTGCCAAGCACAGCAGAGTACTGCTCTCCATGTCTCTCCTTCTCACACTCTCTCACACACACACTCACTCACACACACCCTCCAGCTCTCTCTCTGATAGCAGAGGTCACAATGTTACTTCCAAGTTGTGCCCTATTGTTCCATAATTTGACAGCAAAAAGCCACAATGCATGCACAGCTGAGAGCCAAGCCCACAAACCAAACTTCATAGGTCTATAATAAAGTTTTGTATGACTAGTTTGGCAGCGTCCCTAGCTGACTCAATTCACCAGCTTTAAAACAGTCCTTTCTGTGGTTCAATCTACTGTTCTGCATTAATAACAAAATGTCCAAATGCTGTCATTGCATTTATTTGCTATGTAAAGAACATTTGCTCTGACACAAACTATCATTTTGAGCAAGAATAACAATACATCTCACAATTCAGTCACTTTCTATCAGTACACTAATTAAACAAATCAAGTGCTACTGACCACCCAAATGGGCCCGAACGCTCATGAGGGGACCACTGCAGCGCACCCAACAATAAAGGCAGCATCATAATCCTTTATATAGTGAAAACAGGTCAGTGCAAAGAAAGCTCCAATTCCACATGCTGATCCATTTGACTAACATGGACAGTTCCTACTGTGGGGGCAGATTTTAATGTGTTAAAAGGGGCCAGAGGATCCAAATATACTACTGAGAAGGTGGGTCAGAGGTTTCAAGAAGAATGGAGTACAACAAGTGTAAACATACTCATACATATCTGTAAGGTAATGTCAGTCTACACTGTCACTGCACACTATGATGAAAGAGATGTTCCTCGGCTTGCTAAAAACTTGTACAGTTCAGGGCTTCAGGGCATGCTGGTTTCATTATAACTGGCTGAGCTAGAAGTTAACATTCCCCAGATCTTTCTGCCGTGTCAAGCTGCTTAAGAATTCCCCCTTCTTTCATCTTTGAGGAACAGCGTGACTATGCACTAACACCTGGTGTACCTTCCCATGTTTAACTACCAAAAAGCTGTGTTTGCATAGTGAAACTTTCATGCAACTTTAGGTGCTTCAAACCTGCATGTTTGTAAGGCCTAATACCATGCACTGGAAACTCAGAAGTGTTTAACTTCTGAAACAGTTTCACGAAACAGCCAATCAAAACACCAGCAACATACCACTGGATCATTTCAACTGACTGATTTCACGAACAAGGAAGTGAAAAAGGGGATGGTCTCTTGGAAAAATGTTACTTATTTGATGGAAACTACTGTAACATGGCAGTTGTTTGTGAATGTAATCCTTGTTTGCCTTGTCTGCTTTATGACATAGCTATGCTGTTATTCATTACCTCTTCTGTCATAAAACAATGATACTAAGGCACAAATATAAAGTAAATAATACATACACACACACACACACACACACACACACACACACACACACACACACACAACTGATTTTATCTAACTTAACAAAATACACTGACAAAAGTACTGGGACACCTGACCATTACACCAACAGGGACTTTGCATTCAAATACATAGACTTTAATATGGAGTTGGTCCCCTCTTTGCAGCTATACTCTTCCACTCTTCTTGGAAGGCTTTCCACAATATTTTGGAGTTTCTGTGGGAATTTGTGCCCATTCATTCTGTACAGCATTTATGAGCTCAGGCACTGGTGTTGGGTGAGAAGGTCTGACTCACAATCTCCGTTCCAGTTCATCCCAAAGGTGTTGGATGGGGTTGAGGTCAGGGCTCTGTGTGGGCCAGTCAAGTTCTTCCACACCGAACTCACCAGCCATGTCTTTATGGAGCTTGCTTTGTGCTCTGGGGCACAGTCACGCTGGAATAGAAAAGATTCTTCCCCAAACTGTGTCCACGAAGTTGCAAGCATGGTGTTGTCCAAAATGTCTTGGTACGCTGAAGTATTAAGATTGCCCTTCACTGAAAGTAGCGGGCCTAGCCCACACCCTGGAAAACAGGTGTGTCTCAATACTTTTGTCCATACAGTGTAGATAAGACACTAGCTACTACTTCTTATAACTAGTGGAATAATCAAATGTGTTCCATAAGATTTCTGAAATGCCTGATGTTTTACTAAACTTCTAAAACTGCAACTAGTAACTAGTTTACTATTTAAACTGGCCTGATATGCTTTTTAAAGTACAGATGTTTTGGATTAGAGCAGATGTTTAATAAGGATTAGTCAAATGCCACAAGATATTGCAGACTAAAATACTCTCAAAGCAAATCTATTAGATAGTTATCTCTCACTATGCTGATTCTTGAGTTGCTTAAAACTTAACCTAAGGCATGGAAAAAATTAGACTCATGATAAAAAAAAAGCCCTTTTTGAAAAAAGAAAAATAACTTCTCCCTTTTGTAAGAACTCTTGCGCGAGGTTTGTAAATCACAGCAGAGGAAGAGACAATGATAATGAAAGTGCAGGAACTTGTTAAGTTGATAGAGTCTGTGATCAATGTGTGTCGGAGTTTCTTAGAGGGATGCATGTTTCTCATTTGTACTAGCAGAAAGACCATTGGATCTCTGACCGAGTGCATACGGATCTGTGAGCCTTTTTCCCCCTCAGCCGAAAACTAACTGGCTAAGAGCTGCATGCAGCCTCGGTTAGAAACCAGTCTGAGGGAGTGCCCACCATCAGTTAAGATTTTAGAGCCTTCACAACTGTTCCAAACAGACCATTTAAACCACAGGCAATGTTGAAGCTGTAGAACAGAAGTCACCATAGGGACAAACTCTTTCTCTGAAAGTTATTTTATTTATATAATGATATTTGATAAACAGCAAGGCTTTCTTATGTGGTTCTGCATGATGGTTCAGTAAAATATTAGGACAGTGACACTGCGAGGGGAAATGAGGACCGGCGAGCTGCATACAGATCACAGATCTGACCTAAATGTAGCCTGACAGGCTGCTCTAAGCTTCGCTAGGCTTTGATTGATTAACATTCACCGCCACAGCAAGTGACCCATTACACGTGATTAGCAACAGGTCAGAGAGTGCAGAGGGAATAGAGCCAGTGCTTTAAAATACAGTCAAAACACTGCAGCTTTATCGGGAGACAGAGAGAGAGAGAAAGAAAGAAAAAAGAGTAAGAGAAAGACAGAAGAGAGAGTAAGACAACCAGGATAAAAGAAGGCAGGAAAGAAAAGAGATGACGAGAAGGAAAGAAGAAAGAGGAAAAAGAAAGAAGAAAGAAAAGAAAGAGAGAGAGAGGAAGAGTAAGAAGAGAGAGAAGAGAGAGTAAGAAAAACAGGATAAAAGAAGAAAGGAAAGAGAGGAAGAGAAGGAAAACAGAGGGGGGAAAAGGAAGAAAAAGAAAGAGTTTAGAGAAAAGAAAGAGTGATAGAGAGAGCGAGAGAGAGACAGAAAGAGAAAGAGAGAGAGAGAGCAAGCGAAAGTGAGAGAGTAAAAGATAAATGTGCATTCCTCTGTGCTTGGCCTCACGTCAAAGTGAAGTGACTGCTAGGCTAAATCTCACTAAACGCGCTTTATTCTGTTTATGCATTTATGCAGTTCTGTATGAAGTCAGGTCACACGTAGTAGGGCCTGCACCTTTTCCCTACATGCTGTGCATTAGTGCAGGACAGTAAAGCAGGAGCGAGAGACATTAAATTGTCGGCGGTGTTTTTAATGTGTCTAACAGGCCTGCAGTGCACTGCAGAAACACTGCGAGGAATGTCAGGCTCTTTGGTGCGAGCTGGAAAAACAGTCAGAACTTTTACTTGGATTTATATGTGTGCAAATACCGAAGGGCAAACTGAGGATTCAGCGAGGGTAGGGCACAGTGCGGGAAAGCAAATAGACATGCGCAGTATGACGTTTGTTTTTCATATCACAATACCCTTGGCAAAACTGATATCACGAAGGGCTGCACAATTGAGTACTGAGATCGTAGTGCAGCAAGCGCTCTGATCTCAGGCATAAACAGCAGCACTACAACTGTGCAATTACAGCCAGCAAGCCTCTCTGTCCTCTAGAGGAACAGGCATGATTACAGAGCACAGCTGCTCTCTACCTGTTGACCACTCACGTACTGAAGCGCAACATGGATTCTTCCTGAACTGGGTCAGACTCAGACTTACATCTGTTATTTAATGCATGACTGGACAAATTACGCCTCACTTTAAGCCTCCAGTTCTAAATCCCCAGCCAACCCACACCTACATATTACTTGTTGAAACTGCCAACTATGGTGAGGTGACCTGAGAGACTGAAGTCAGATTATCTGTTTTGCATACATAAGGAAGTTCTCATTATTCCTCTGCTTTAAACCTTCATTTGACACTGATTAGCTCATAGTCATTAGCATGTAGACCCTTGGCCCTCAAACTAGCCCTCAAGGCCGCCCAGATAAAGCAGCTCCTTGCTTCAGGCAAAATCGCTCCACTCTGCTTTCACTGTACGCCGTTCACACACTCTGACTGTGCTTGTGATGTTAAAACGTGGAGCTACGGGAGGTACAGTTCATGTCTTCGCTTCAAGCTGAAGGCCAAGGCTGTTCAAATGAAAGAGGTAAAGGATACGTTTCCTCCTTTAAAATAATAAATAGCTTGGCTCAACTTAAGAAAGGGGCGTCCAAGAATTCTGACCAACTGCTGTGCAGCCCTGAAGTTCTGGAATCACAAAAAGTCCAAATTCCATAATAGAGGCAAAGTGTAGGTGTAGTGTGGAGATTATTCATGCACTGCATGCTACGTAGGCTGGCTTCGGCAGTCCACATAAGGCTAGGACTGCATGTTGCGACAGGACGCCTCTAGAATGGGTGCACATTGATCCCATCCCTACTTGCTCAATAATGCATGCAGGTTTCACACACGCCACACTTTTTGGGCCTCTCGCCATGCATCAGAATTTATTGTGTGTGTGTCAGAGATAAAAAACAAAGCATGCCCTCGCTTTTTACTGCTGTCTTGCTCCCTTTCCCAGTGGAGCTGAGCAGATGGAAAGGTTATTTAGCCTGTCCCCTCCCTTGGCACAGAGCTCCATTTCCCCTTTCCCCTAAATGAAAGCTGTACGGGACCCTTCGAAATTCTGGCAGTGAGGCTAGCCTGTCTGTGTGTATGTGTGCATGTCTGGTCCACATCAAAGACTCGGCTCTCTCTTCCTCAATGCCAGGAAGGCGTAGTAAATCACATTAGCCCACTGAACGCGTGGGAGCGGGAGTCATAATGATGTCGACCTCTGCCACTGGCACAGCATACCAGGCTAATCGGAGTCTGACTGTGAATAGCTCTCATCAACCACAATAAGAGAGCCTGTGCTTTTCAGAGCCAGACAATGTTGAAACACAGGCATCATGTCTTAAAACAGGGAGGGTAGGCACTGAACTAAGTAAGCAGCTTGGTTGTATACGGACGAGAACAGTGGTTTCAAACTTTCGAAAACTGAGCAGGTCCATTTAAGATTATGTAACAACTCAAATTACTTCCCAAGAAGTGCAAAATCGTGAAAAGATGAAAGCGATTCAGAAAACTTAGTATTTGGCTATTTACATTCCACACCCACACCCACACCCACAACCACCCCACCCCCCACACCCCTTTCACGATAGCTCTAGAAACATTTTGTTTAGCCACACTGGCTACAGGGTGACCTGGAGCTTCAGGGTGAACTTTTGGAGCTTTTCTCAAGTATGCACACGCTCAGGTAGGAGGACTTCAGAGAGCGTGCTCAGAGTGGAGTGTTTTCATTTCTCCTTGTTCATTTGTTGTTTTTCCTCTGTTGATTAGCTCTCTTTGATCGCTCCCTGCATGACCGCAGTTTACACGGGTCAGGGAAACAGCCGCTCCTATTGCCCAATCTATTTCTGCAGCAGCGGGAGAGTGACACCAGAGATGCTGTGTAAGTTCACTCTATTGTCTCTCACCCCGGCGTTCATGGAAACAAAACACCAACAGGTGTGTTTCCAGTTAGCCTGAGCTACTTACTCCACCGCATACAAATACAGATCCATCGGTCAGTGTTTTAAAAGCTGGAACTGAACGCTTTCTTAATCAAGACAACAGTGCTCTCAAAGAATCAATAACACACATATGTCCTAAGAGAGGCACGACTCACTGAAAAAGAAAAGAAAACAACACTTGTGGCCTCATCACTGGCCTCAGTGGTATAAATATCACTCCCAAGCAACAAAAAAACATTAACCCCAACAATAAGCCACAATCTAACCACCATTCAACCAGCAACTTCTGACATGCCGCCCTGGAGGCTAAGATATACCATCCATAAGAAAGGCTGTCTGTCTGGTAAACAGCATCATGGATGTTTCTGCTTTATATTTTGTAGTCCTCCCATTCTTCCCCTGCCCTTTTTCATCAGTCCCATATGTGGCCCACACCACACCCTCAGGGTTTTACTCTGGGATTCCATTAGTTCACCTACTTCCAGAACAGCAGACCCTCTAGTGAGGCCATCTCAGCTAGCATTATCCGGTTCCATGACTGTAAATGCATAAACACATTTCATAAAGACAGGTGAAGCCAGATTAATTTGTTCTGTTCTTTTTAGACTGGCATGGAGCTCTAGGCAACTAATAATGATCATGAATATACAGTTTTTTACTGGTGTGGCCTCTTTGGAGCATGTTCTCTAAAGCAAAGTAAAGTGGCCCCTTAAAGGCATGTGTGAACACACCACAGCACAGCACACAGTGTGAACAAAGTGAAATTCTTTCTCTGCATTTAATCCATTCACTAAGTGAATCAGCGAGCTGCCAGTGACGCAGCGCCCGGGGAGCAGTGTGTGGGGACGGTACCTGCTCAAGGGTACCTCAGTGGTGCCACTAGCAGTCCTGGGATTCGAACCCACAGCCTTCCGATCACAGGGGCAACTCCCTGACCACCAGACCACCAGCTGCCCCAAAATAACAATGTACATACTATACCTGTTACAGTGGGTAAATATAGGCTGGTAGATCTCTCTCTTATTCTTCTCACGGCAAGGTTCAGAATTCCAGACTATGTAGAGTGTGGATTAAAATTTGCTTGTTCACCTCTCCTGTATTTTATTGTGGGATTGTGAATATTAATCAAATGCATCTTAGCACAAATTTCAAAGGCATAGATGAAGCAAGGGCTTGTAGATATTCATGCAAAGCAGGGATATAACTTTTATCAGGGATGGCCAGCTGGTGGCCTAGCGGTTAGGGAGTTGCCCCTGCAATCAGAAGGCCGTGAGTTTGAATCCCAGGACTGGTAGTGGCACCTCTGAGGTACCCTTGAGCAAGGTACCGTCCCCACACACTGCTCCCCGGGTGCTGTGTTCCTAGCTGCCCACTGCTTCACTTGGTGAATCGATTAAATGCAGAGAAAGAATTCTGTGCTATTCACAAAATTCTTTGTGAATGTGGTGTGTTCATGTATGACAAATTTACACTTTACAACTCCAGTCACTGAGGGCCAGGATAGTCTGCTAATATTACAGCTCTGACACACCTGCTAAAGCGGCTATTTAACCGATTCAGTGTGTTTCATCAATCGACAAACTGTGCAAGACCTCCACTGCTCTCCAGTGCCAGAGTTGCCCGAGTCTTATGGAATGGTTTTGAGCAATCTCCAAAGCTCAGCAGAACCTACAAATTCCTCAAGGACAAACACTTCTCAGGAGACATAAGACCTGCTTAATGCACCAAACTACTCACTCAATTGTCAAATGAAGTAGCTGCATTATTTTCATATAAAATGAAAAATACTACATACTGACAAGTGAAATCTGGTCACACTGAGATTACTCGAACAACCCTAATGGGAATGAAGGCAATTCTTTCACAACTGGGGGAAGTGAAGTGTAAAATAATAGAACAATGCATTCTCTCTGTGAACATGGCTCTATAGTCCCTCAGTGATTACTGGTTTGAACTCATAGGACATAGCAGTTACTTGTAAAAAAATTTGCTGTGCAAGCGCAAACTCGCTAAGTTGGCAAGTGCAAGGTTCTTTGTTACTGTATAATACAGGGGAGGGGAGCGTAAGAGAAAGATTAGAACTGAGTAGTTCAGACCACTTCACTAAGATCAGATTTGTTACTGAATGTTTGTTTCACCCCCTCATCACATGCTGCTATCTCATTTTATTCATGGCACAAACACTAAGTCACT
>JBBPCZ010124500.1:0-25496 GCA_037974445.1 Brycinus macrolepidotus | reverse complement strand
AGCAAGACACTTAACCCTCAGTTGCTCCAGGGGGACTGTCCCTGTAACTAATGATTGTAAGTCACTCTAGATAAGGGAGTCTGCCAAATGCTGTAAATGTGACTAATAAATATACTTTATTATGTGTTGTGAATATGTTTAAGTAACTGACTGCTAGTTTTATAGCAATTAGCTGGCTGCTGTGTTTGAGGAACTGATGCCTATTGTAACACAATCACTGAAGATCAGATGTTCATACGAGCACAGGCACAGTGCAAAACATTCTTCGAAGCTTCCATAATATGCACTCACAATGCCCTGAATTTAGTGCTCAATTTTAAACCATATGTAGCCCAGCTCTCCAACTGTGCACTTGTCAACGGAAGGGTTTACAAGAAACAGTGAAAATAACAGAGTCAGTAACAAGCTGGAGACAAAATCGAGAATGAAAATTCAGTGATAAAGAGAGAGAGAGGTGTACATGAATTCAGTTCTTTCCCACCAAAACCCTCTCTGGGGGTGTAATTCGACTCCAGCTAAGAAAAAAGTAACATAAGATAAGTGTGACTTTATCAAAACATATTTTTCTGTTCCCAAGTGTTTAAACAGTGTAACTCTGATGGTAAACATTCCTTCATCTGGTGTTTAAAGGTTCTGCTACCATTATTAAGGAAGTCTCTCGACAACATGTCTTTTAGACACTAACACAAATTTACACTTGGTTTTAAAAGACTGCTGAGCTGCTCAAACGTAGGCAAGTAAACCTTGGCAGTTAGGCTTGTGCAGTTTCACGTGGGCTGAATGTGTCTGATTTATTTCTGATACTGATGCAAAAGGATTTAGTACATCAGGCCCAGGGTATTTAAAAGGATGTGAGACTGAAAAGTAACAGAGGAAGGTTTTTGTCTGCACAGTTATTCAAACTCATATTACTTGTTTAGTAGAAGAAGTCTAAAGCCATCAGTATGATCTTTATGATAATTAAAAGATCTTTTTCCACCAACTGCTTAAAATAGTCCAAATTCAATTCAAATGATAAAATACACATAAAAGGTCTTTATCAATGAATTTGATAAGGACCAAAACTAAAATGGAACATATCACCCCTCCCCAAAAAAGGCCAAACATGTTCTCTTAGACACATTTGGCCTTCTCTGAATGTTTTTGGAAGTGAAGACGGTACAGATTTGGTTACAGTGACTTACCCAGAGCAAGGAATCCAATCGCTGCAACCACTCCAATGATGACTCTTCTCATCCTGACGCTTGAAATCAACCAAAGTTTGGGAGGAAAGACAGAAGTTTGCAAGGTCCTTGGACAGAAATTGAGTACCAGGCTGGTTGGCCCTTTTATGGCCTTGCAGATATATGTCAGAGAGTTGTGGGTAGGGGTGGTTCACATGTTAGTTTCTCAAAGATATGGCGAGTAATGTGGTTTGGGGAGTTTTGAAGAACAGGACATTGCATTTTCACCTCCAGGTTCATACATTCACCTCTGAAACCTGATGGTACAGATACAGCATGCACACACACACACACACACACACAGTGACGTAATTCAGGTACTACTGACCTGGCCAGTGGGGCCTCTGCCCAGAGGCTAAGGGTAAATGCTGACACCACTATCACACACACCATCTAAAACATCCCATTTGAACAGCAACAACAAAATCTCCTGTAAACCCAAGAGCAGAACAGATATTTCTTCATTTATCTAATACTTTTAGTTCCTGGCTTTTTCTTCATTTACTGAATATGTATTTCTTGCTCTGAACAGGAGATATATTATAAAAAACTTTACTCAACGTCTAAATGTATGCACAATAGAGAGAATTGCTTCAGAAACTCTGATCATAACTGATAGCCACTGGAGTTGCTCCTTCTTCATGCTCTTACAGAGGTTGTCTTTTTGAGTCTTGGCTCCTCTCAGTGGTTCTTATTCATGCTCTTAGGAAATTTCTCCTGAAATTGAGACTTTAAATTTAGTTTTATATGTAAAACACTTTTTATTAAACTGCTTTACAGAAAGCAGCCACTGGCCTAGATTTGCATGATTCTGAAATTTTTATTGAACTATAGTGTTTGCAGGCCCCAGTGGACCATGGCGGTACTGCTAGGAGGCTAATGGCAAAACTTTGTCATAATATAGACATGTAATCAAATATAATTTTGAATATATGAAGTATTTTCAGAGTATATTCTGTAGAGTTTTATTTTGAATATATTTTATGTTGTTCTTGTCTCTGTGTCTCTATGTGTCTGTGCAGTCGTAGCATAAGCAATTTCCTCCGGGATCAATAGTTTTCTGATTCTGATTCTGTTATTGTTGTATAAATGGAACATCAGCATAAGTTATTCTGCATAGCATTGACTGACCTGGCAAAATGCCTGCTAGTCATGTTTAAACTTTAAGTGCAAGTCAGTGTAAAGTCCTCATTTCAATTGAATGAAATTCATCTATCATTATTATCAAAATTACTAAAACATTATTTTAAAAAAAGGTCTTTCAAAGGGATGCTGAGGCTAGACCACCTAAATTAAGTGGTCTCCATAGGTCAGAAGAAATCTGCTTCAAAAAAGAAAACCTAGCGCTAGGCTTAATGTGTTTAAGAACTGAAAACAAGCAACTACGCTCAAAGGTCAAGTCAAATGAAGCTTTGAAGACAAACAATTTACAACATCACTTGGGGCTAAACATAGTGAAGGCACATCTAAGCCTTTCAAACCGAACCTCTCTTTTAAACTTTGGGATGAAAAAAAATTGGCAACCCAGAGATATGTATGAAAAGTTTTTGGACACTAATGTTGCCAAAAGGGGCAATCTGCTCAAAGGGGCAGCTACTTTAGTGCCTAAACCCTCCCCGCGCACAATCCTGCTCTTGTTTTAGTCAATTTTACAAGATATGAAACATCTACAATAGTACTGATTGAGAAATGTGAACTGATGTGGTCCTGCTGGAATGTCACATTTCTGAAAGTGTACAGAGTGGCTTTTGTCTGGAAATAACAATAGCACCCCATGACTTAACTCAGTAATAACTGCATCGTTTAGAACTGAAAAAGCTTCAAAGCCAGTTAGTTCTCTCATTGAGGATGAAGCGACATGCTTCTTTGCACAAACCTCGTTATGATGCTTTGAGGACGTGCCAACTATTTTACAACAGTATTGGCCTGAGGATGTTCCTGAGGCTTGTTTGAAATTTTTGGGGCTTTGGATGCAGCTAAAACGCTTCATGTCACGTCTCACATTTGGCTAGAAGATTTGGCTGTAAAAGTGATGTTTGAGGGGAGGAGGAGGGATGGGAGAGAGAGAGAGAGAGAGAGAGAGAGAGAGAGAGAGAGAGAGAGAGAGAGAGAGAGAGAGAGTAACGCTTTTCCTGTCTTTCCCGTTGTTTGGCTTTTGTGATGTTCTGTCTTCCCCCTGTCTTCTTGTCTGTTGCCATTTAGGTTCACCATGGGTCTTTGTTTACCTGATCCATTTGAGCCCCGCCTGAGCCCCCTTGTTATCCTGTTCATCAGTGTGTTGTTCCTGTCTCCTCCCCTATACAGGTGTTTCTCATTTGTTTAGTTTGTATAAACAGCCCCTGTCCTCAGTCTAGTTTTGTTGGTTCTTAATGTTTGTGCTTGGTGGTTTCACTCCTGTGTTTTGCCCTGTGCTTCTAGCTTAGCATCTTTCGCCCCCCTTGTGTTCATTTTTATCTATTTTTTGTTTGTTTGTTTTGTTTTGTTAGCCCCTGTGTTAGTTCAGTGTTCTGTTAGGTTCTCATTTAGTCTCCTGTTTCTCATTCTTTTGTTAATAAAGTCTTGTTTGCGATTACATCCTATGCTTGATGTCTCCATGTGTCAGAGAGAGGGAGAGAGAGGCCAAAATTGGTGTCAATAACAAGAAGCACTGTTATAGTATCAGTACAATTTAGTAAATGTGACGAAAAATGTATATTAGTGCACTGATTGCCTTTTTTGCATGGGAATTCCTGTTTGCTTGTAAAGCTCATAAACACACCCACACACAAAGCTCAGTTGTGTAAAAGGGTGGCTGGGCAGGGGAACCTCCAGTAATGAAAGAAGTGGGTTAATGTTATCATTAGTGGGGATGTGGGAAGTGGGAGTGTCGAGGGGGCTGAAACACCCCCATTGCTTAAATGTAAAGGATAAAACAAAAGACTGAAAAAATAAACAGAAAATAATCTGAACCTTAAAATAAATTTTAGCATAGTAGGACCTTTGTGTACTTGTATTGGGGTGAAGTTTATGTATTTGTGTTATGTGTTAGCTAAATTTCTTCAGAATCGGCAGAAGTCCTGCACTGCAACTTAACACTGCAGTTTCATCACAGTGAGCTGAACTGTTTCATAAACTTATTGACCACTAAAACAAGCAGATTTAGGTGTTTAGAGTAAAACTATGTGCAGAGTCGTAAGGTGTTTCTGAGCCCTAAAAGTAAACTAAAGTGGCCCCTTATAGTCATGCATTAACACACCACACACTGTGAACAATGCGAAATTTAACCCATTCACCAGAGTGAAGCAGTAGGCTGCCACCAATGGGGGGCACCCGGGAAGCAGTGTGTGGGGATGGTACCTTGCTCAAGGGAACCTCAGTGGTGTCACTAGCAGTCCTGGGATTTGAACCCACAACCTTCTGATCATAGGGGCAATTCCCTAACCACCAGGCCTCCAGCTGCCACTAGGCCACCAGTGCTAATTTTTTTTTATGTAAATAATTAAAAAAACATAATGACACATTTTAGTATATTTTTAAAAAGCTGCTATTTCTTGTCTTAGCATGTGACTGTTGTCCAGACACAATCATTTTCTCACCACAAATCAGCATAATTTGGATGGACAGATGGACGGACAGATGGCTCACCACACTACACCAATAAGAGTCCTTGGGCAAGACTTCTAACACTGCGTTCGCCTACACTTGTGATACACAAAAACTGTAAGTAGCTTTGGATAAAAGCACCTGCCAAATGCTGTAAATGTAATCTGTGTATTTTAAATACATGTATTCATTTACATACATAACACAAGGAAAGGCTAAAACCCCACCCATCTGGATCCCAAACTCTTCGGTTCCAACCTTGAAAGAAAAAAATAGCAACTGCTAAACTCCCTTTGGGCCACTCAACCGAAATTGGAGCAGTCGAGCTTTGAAGCTGCTATGAAATTCAAGGGGTGGCGTTGTTGGCAGGACTGTCATTCAGAGTCAGGTTGACAATCCACTCGGTAACCAGACTCACTTACTGCCAGGATTAGAGCTGAAGCTTGTTTCCACTTCCTCAAGATTATGTTTAACTGTATTGGCGTAAGGTGAATTTGATTTGACAAGTGTATGAATTTAAACTGGTTACCTTAAGCTGTTTAGCAGAACACATGTTTAAAGAAGAACTCCACCGAGTTTTCAAATTTTCTGCATAATGTATTAATTGAGATTTAAACAAAGTTGGTGATCGCAAAACAATGGGGACTATTTTGCCTTGGAACACCTTGCATGCATCCTTCCACCAAGAGTGTGTTCAATAAATACGTTTTATGTCAAAATCTTCAAATCTCAAGCATTATGCTGAGTCTTCATACCCTGTGAGGGAGCTTTTAGAGACGTTTAGAACTCTTCAGACGTCCGGTTCCATTCACTACCACTGTGAACAATTCTGACTCTGTAAGTTTCTCCAGAACGGACCACTTCTCTTTTGGGTGACAGAACATGACAACTCAAGTATTGATTTTATAAAACTCATAAATTAAAGAAAATAGTAAAGTGAAAAACTTTTTTAAATATATTTTTTATTATTGGCAGTTTCTTGGGCCAAAAAAAGTAGTTCCAGCAGTTTACAGTAAAGTGACCATTGTTTTGAGAGGAGTGATACAGCCACAGTGAAGACAACTGTGATGGTTTTGGATAACAAATTTCAACCAGTTAGCTCTGCTGCGTTTCTATCCTGCAATGGCATCTTAATATCCCAGTTTATTTTTAATCTGTTTTTAATTTTCTTGTTTAATTTTAAAACTATTTTAATTTTATATTTTCAATCTTTTTTAATTTCCTCTATTTTAAATCTATACTTTTTTTTATCAAGTTTTGGTTATGTTTTTAATTTCTGTTCTCTTATATTTTCTATATTTTCTCATTTGTAAAGCACTTGGAATAAAGGACATAGGAACTTGCCTAGCCTTGTTCTATAAAAGACAAGTGCTCCTTTTTGAGTAAAGTCTCTGGTTCTGCACAGTACTGCATTGTGGAGTGCTTTTTTACAACTAGCCCATACACATCACTCAGGGCTTGACAAATGCCTGGTGAGTTGATTGCGAGTAGGGAAGCAATAAATTGTGCATTTTTTTCCGACTGTAGCTGGTGTTCTACCATCATCACAGACACGACATCACTGTAATAATGTGGTCCTCTGTTTGTGTACACTAAAAAGTACCTGATCAGCTAAACTAGCAATACGAAGTATATAGCCAACTTCATCTCAAGCACTTCATTCTGTTTTTTCCAGTAGAAATTCCAGACAGCATTTATTATATTATCTTATACATGGAAAAGCATGCTGAAATGTTTCCAGTTCTCCAAAGAATCCCTAAATTTAACAAAACAAAACAAAACAAAAAAAACAAGCAACATTGCATGTCTGTGATTCCCCACAACTTTGGCCTCCAAATAAAACAATTAAGGGGGCGTAACAAAGTAAAAAAATAAAACAACACTTATACAAGCAATGAACAAAACACTTGCAAAACACCAAAGTAAAAGAAGCGGTTTGGCTAGGAGAGTGCCATCTTAAGATATATTTTTAAAAGTTTTCCCAGGAGAAATGTTTTAGTTAAATTGCTAGTAACATCTTTTAAAACTTAAAATAAATCTTAATTTTAATGGACCTCTGAAGTCTTTGTCATCTTGTTGTCGGCACCATAACCTTGTTAGAAATTCCATGTCTAATCAGTTTTTCTCCCAATGAGAAAAATCACTGGTGTTTTTAACGTTGCCCATGCAGGTCTAGGTTAAATACAGGTCAAAAGACCTGCCACCCAATCAGCTTGCCGCACTAAACCCAATGTATGTCTTTAGTACCTGTAGTACAAAAATAGTGGGTACTAATCCCTGTGGACCCCCCACCTGCCTGAGCCTGAGGCCCCTGCAAAGTTTCTGGAAGGCCCACTCATTTAGTTCTAGCGGGCCTGGGCCTTGTGCGGAAACAAAATGTCCAAACCATTGCTGTACGTACATTTACCCCCAGTTATCACTGAATTCCCTGAATTACAAGGACTAGAGTTGAAATAAGCTGACAGCTAAAACTGCTGACAGCATGAGACTGGCAACCTCACCAAACCCCCTAACATTACTTAGCAAGCTTTGGTTTCAAAGGTGGGGCTTAAGTGACTAAGCCCTCATGGCTAGTTTGTGTAACTGGTGTTGTTAAACAATAAGGCCAAATTTCAACAAAGACTGATATTCATGTGACACCATATTTTACTGCTAGCTTGCTTGTAGTGTGTACCAATATTTCTTTTTTGACTTAACGACCTCATAATTCAGAGGATCCAGAGAAACTGAGGAAGAAAATGTAAACATGATGGAACATAAAAAATTTGGGACATTTCAGCAGCGATTTCTCTTTGAAGATAAACTGCTTAGTCCTGAGATGGGCATGAATAAGGAATGATGCACTACTTCAGAGCTTGTAAAGACTGCCACCTGCTAAACGGTTTTTATGCACACTTGTATAATCATTGGTAACTTGAAAACAAGGCACTTGAAATGAACAGCAAACCCGTCAAACCTCAGACTCGTCCACAAACCCCTGAACTAAACGCTGCTTTGATTTGTCTCACGCTTGATTCATGAATATGTTGGCTTCAGCCATGCTAATGACCAATATTCTGGACAATAATGTGGGATTGTTTGAAAGCTAAATATGTGTGGAGTCAGAAGCACTTTGATATTTGCATCTACAGCCATCAGTTTCACACAATACAGTTGCAAGCAAGGAGAAAAAACCCACCAAGTAAGCATGTCTTTAAAACAGTATGTAGGATGATTGACAATTAACGGAACCAACAGTATTGCTGGAAAGGAAACATGACATCATATTGCAATGTGTGTGTGTGTGTGTGTGTGTGTGTGTGTGTGTGTGTGTGTGTGTGTGTGAATTAATATGTGCAAGAATGCACAAACATGAACCTCAGTTGGCAGGAGAAAAGAGAAAGCTCTCTGCTTCACATTAGTGCATGTGAGAAAGAAGACCCTTAAATACATCGGAACATATGATTGTGGGTGTGTGTCGCACACTTGCAAACGTGTGTGTGTGTGTGTGTGTGTTTGCAGTGTGTGGGAGTGTTGTCCTCACACCAGGACCTTGGCGATCAGCACTGAGGCGATGGAGGTGAGGGCCAGTGTGAGTGTGTGTAAGGACAGGCCGGGGGCGGCGTTGCACAGGTCGGTGTTGCAGCAGGTCTTGGTAATTTTGTAGACGCTGGTGTTGGAGCTGGACGGGAAGTTCACGTCGGTCGTTTTGTTACAGTCGGCCACTTTGAGACAGCCCTTCATCTTCAGCTTAATGATGCCGGCTGAGGAAGAACATTCATTCGTTCATTTATTTATTCATTCAGTGACTGGTGGACTGATTACTTTTCAGTACTCTCTTAAAATATAATTGTCCCTCAAAGGATCTTGACCTGGTTCTTAAAAAAAGTGTGACAAATAGTGCTTTTCCACTTGTACAAGGAACTGCGCTGTACTGCGAGCAGATGTTTTTGCATTACAAATAAAGCGATCTGTATCCGAGCCGAACCAGAGCTGCTCGAAAGCAGGCCGCAGCCGAGCAGACGGCTTTTTGATTGGTCAAAAAATGTTGTCGTGACAACAGATGGAATGTCCACATCACTAACAAGTTAGCTGGGTTAGGTTTTCATCGCATGGCTAAACAACGCTGAGAAAAACTTACAAAACCCAAACAAGACTACAAATAATAAAAGACCACAATAATGAAAGCGGCTCTGACAGAAAAACTTTCCACTGGTTTGACTACATGGACGCGGTTTTGGGACGACCGGCTATAAACTGTGTGGAGAGAATTGAGTCAGAAACTCCGTTACCGGACTGAGATACACTGGAAAATCAAAGTGTACTGCAACTTCCGTACCATCGCAGTACGGTTTAGGTACAGCACGGTTCCTGTAGACCTGTGGAAAAGTGCCTAAAGTTTTAGCATGCCTCTTTATTCCTCTTTCCTATGTACATCCTACCACTGTTTTTCAAGCTGGGATCTCTGTCCACCTACAGTTCTTGTTCCTATTACAATCTCTTCAAATAATACAAACATATGTTGAAGGCACAGCCCTCCAGGATGGGAACTGTGCACCACTGTTTTAGAGGATATAAGATGAACAAATAGCTATTTAGAAAGTGCAGCTTCTTATAACCAAAGAATAAAATGGCACCATCAGACGGCGTATTGGCTCTATGCTGTAGAACAGAGCAGAAGTTGATCTGAAGCGTTCTGGAGGTCTGATGTTGATTTTGTTAAGCTGTTTATTTTGCTTTTATTGAAGGAATGTATAGGAGTTCAGTAAAACCAGTTAAAGTAATACTTAACATCAATTCAAACCTCAAGAATGTCTGCCCTTTTCTTACACTGTCTAAAGAAAACCATTATTACTAAAATTATTATTTTATTATCATTTCAACACAGCAGCCACTCTTCACATTGAGTGAAACTTTAATAACGGATTAAATATTCCAACATGACCTTGAACAATTTTTTTACATTAACTTATATTACAGTCAAAGTAAGTTTTTCACTTTTGGGACAGCAATGATACGTAGGTTTATCTCAGAAGACCTCAGGTGATCTTACCTGCTTTTCCCTCTCCACTGAAGCACAGCTCACCGTCAGAGCATGTCTTCTTGGAGGTCGCACACACATCCCAGAAACCCAGGGCACAGTCATAGCACTGCAAAGTGTGGGCTGAGAGAAAGAGAGAGAGAGAGAGAGAGAGAGAGAGAGTGTTCAGGAAGGGGTTAGGAAACATCTGTGCTCTATAAATTCATATTTTTTTTATGCCATCTGACTCACAAAATCTATTTTTAATTCAGTAAAGACATGAAGAGAAACATGAAGTAGAACACTGATCATGTTTGATGGGTTATTTGAAGAAATAAGACAATAATTAGTGCTCACGGATTAGAGCTGCACTCTGAACGAACAATAAAACCTCGAGAATCTTTTATACAGAATCACAGGAGCTCACAGAGAGCTTGGATTCGACAGTGTTTCACTGTGGCCCTTGTGGAGTTTAAGGGAATTAAAGGCAACGATGCCAGATTCTCTGGATGGATCTCTGGCGAGATGCTCAGTTGGACGGGGTTAAAGCAATAAACTGTTTTTATCATGGTTAACCCACTAATGACCTTATTATGAAAATTTTATTTTGGTAAAGTCTTTCTTTTCATTTCAGTCAAAACAAAAAAGCTACAGACTGTGCTTTTGTAAATTAATTTGTCATCAAATTCAGTCTTTTTCACAAATTCAGTATTTTGATCACTACAGAAGATATTTTTGCAAAACATTACAATGTCCAAATTTGATTGTGTATAAAAGTATAGAAATGACATAATAAGTATGATGATGTTAATGTTCTGTCTCAGAGTCACGGGGAAATGTTACCCATTTAATTTATTATTAATTATGACCACAACTAACAGTTGTTCTACTGAGCAACATAATTTATCACTGGACTTTGTTTGCCAAGCAACATAATGATCAAAGACAAGTTCCATGAACAGCACAGTGGTTTTTAATTACTTGTTGCATTAATATATAATTGAATTGATGTTTGGAGTCAGTGGCATCTAATGTGGCTCAATCAATCACATTCAAGAACTTGAACTATTCATCTTAAAGGCAAAATTATGGTTAGAGGGATTGCCAGTTTTTCCCTAAGAATCACACTTTTCTTGGCTTTTCATTCTCATAATTCATTCACTGACGTTTTAATTCTTATGATGCAAAATGATGGTAAATTCTAGGTTGATAATGAAGTCAAACTGATAAAGGAAATATGGCCTCTGGCTCTGGGCAGTTTTTGGTTGTGGTCCTTAAAGTCCTACTGGTCTTATAGGAATTGGCTCATCCAATCTAACAGCATGTTCTTCATCAGCTCAAGCTATGGGAAATCACACCAGGAACAAAACGGTATTCCAACAGTGGTTTTTAATCGCTTGTTGCATTAATGTATAATTGAATTGATGTTTGGAGTCAGTAGCATCTATTGTGGCTCAATCAATCACATTTGAGAACTGGAACTATTCATCTTAAAGGCATAGATTATGGTTAGAGGACTGTTTGCCAGTTTGAATCACACTTTTCTTGGCTTCTCATTCTCATACTTGATTCAGTTTGCCAGTTTGAATAATGTTTTGCTTGGCTTCTCGTACTCATAATTCATTCATTGACATTTTAGTTCTTATGATGCAAAATATGGTAAATTCTAGGTTGATAATGAAGTCAAACTGAGGAAAGAAACATGGTCACCGCCTTTGGGCAGTTGGTCCTTCATGTCCTAGTCAAAGTGGTCTCACAGAAATTGGCTCCTCCAGTATAATAGCATGTTCTTCGTCAGTTCAAACTTCAGGAAATCACACCAGGAACAAAAGAGTATTCCAACTTTTCTTTTTGTCTAGTAAAATTCCTTGTGAGATTCCACAAATTGCTTTGTGCCATTGCTGTCATCTCATAGCGGAAGCCCATTCAGTCTTTGAGTGTCCTTCTCACATTCTTCTGCTGCCTTTGACTACTGAAGGCACGCCCACTTTATGAACTCACACATAAAAAACACTTGCAGCTGCAATAAACAAGAAACCACAAACAAACAATGGCGTGGAACATGTACATGTTGTGTTAAATTTGTGTGTACAGAGAAATACTGTAGATTTTGCATATGTGGGATTAAATTCTGAGCATAACCCAGCTCAGATTTCCATGACATTAAAAGCTTCAACAGTTATGAATGACAGTTATGAATTCCCTTTAGTGTAATCCAGTATGAATCTACAGTGTGTGTAGTTTTAACAGTAATAATTGTGAAGTGATTTTAATCTACTTTGAATCTGCAGTGTGCGTAGTGTTTACAGTCTGACAGTAATAATTGTGGAGGGATTTTAATCCAGTATGAATCTGCAGTTTATGTAGTTTTTACAGTCTGACAGTAATAACGGTGGAGTGATTTTAATCCAGTATGAATCTGCAGTGTGTGCAGTTTTACAGTCTGACTAATAATTGTGGTATGATTTCAAAACAGTATGAATATGTAATGTGAAATGAGTTTTTAGGAAATGTGTACATAACACTAAACAGGACTTCTTTCTTTCTTTCCTGCAAGGTGTATTTCATATTTCCTCTAGTGTTTACTTTACTCTGACGTGGGGTTCCTTGTAAAACAAATACTCCAGTATTTCTTTAAACCCAATTTGTATTTGTACAGGGAAATGTTGAAGTTAACCAGACTTTATGTTACGGGTGCAACAGGCAGACAGCAGGTTGAAAAAAAATCTGGAGTCTTCCTTTAACAGCGCTGGAAATGACAACACCCTCTTCAACACACACACACACACACACACACACACACACACACACACACACACACCCTCATGTGCTCTCACGTTCCTAAAGAGTTTCTGCAAAACCTGCACAGCCGGTCAAATGTTTAATAAATTCAGTTAAATCTAGAATAAAACAATTCAGTCAGGCTTTAGTCAGATTAATTTAAAAATCATTAAATTCAATCACATTGATTAAGACACTTGATTATTTGATGAGAAGTGACTAACACAAGCATATTTCTGACACACACACACACACACACCCATGGGTGCGCGGCCACACAGACACACGCGCGCACACACACACACACACACACACACACACACACACACAAAATAAGCTGGTTTCAGCCACACCTTTAAGCTGCATTTAAAAGTTCAGGTTTCAGCAATTCTGTACATCACACCCATACAGTCTTGTGTAAAAGTTTTACCGCCCACAATCATTTTTTACCACCCACAATGGATTTTCTGTGGGAAATGTTACTTACTACACTTAAACAAGGTGTTTTTTCTGACAATGTTAATTAATAATTTCAATTTATTTGCTAATCAAATATACTGGGCAAAAAACCCCACAAAATAAAAAATGTGCTATAACTTTTGCACAAACCACATTTTATGTTTGATTAATTTTCCCCAACATGTTCAACACAAACAGTGGTTGTGCATTTAAAATGTGCTGAAGTGTGTTCTCTGTAGAGTCCCTGTAAGTTGATTCATTTATAAAACCATCCATCCAGATTCATTTAACCAGGAGAAGCTTTTGCATATGACTGTAAAAACAAGCATACTCAGATTGGACTGTCTGTAAACATTTTTTCACATGCTTCACAAACTTGCACATCTGGGTAAGAATAAAATTTCTGTCGGACGAACGTGTGTCTAGCTGGTGTTGGTCATGGTCGGATTAACTGTATAGGTTAATCAAGCATATTGGGGGAAAAAAACCCACAAAAATGTAAAATGTCCTAGAACTTTTGCACAAACTGTATTTTATGTGTTATTTCTTTTCTCTGACATGTTCAACACAAACAGTAATGGTGCAGTAAAATGTGCTGAAGTGTGTTCTCTGTAGAGTCCCTGTAAGTTGATTCATTTATAAAACCATCCATCCAGATTCATTTAACCAGGAGAAGCTTTTGCATATGACTGTAAAAACAAGCATACTCAGATTGGACTGTCTGTAAACATTTTTTCACATGCTTCACAAACTTGCACATCTGGGTAAGAATAAAATTTCTGTCGGACGAACGTGTGTCTAGCTGGTGTTGGTCATGGTCGGATTAACTGTATAGGTTAATCAAGCATACTGGGGGAAAAAAACCCACAAAAATGTAAAATGTCCTAGAACTTTTGCACAAACCGTATTTTATGTGTTATTTCTTTTCTCTGACATGTTCAACACAAACAGTAATGGTGCAGTAAAATGTGCAGAAGTGTGTTAACTGTAGACAGCAGGGATACTTGGATTGGATTGTCTGTAGAAATGTTTTTACATGTGATAAAACTTGCACATCTGAGCGAGAATAAAGTTTCTGTAGGATAAACAAGTGTCTAGAGGGTGGTGGTCATGGTTGGATGAATCATATACGCTATATTGGCTTATAGGCTCCACGTCTGGGCTTTGCGAGTGCAGGAGACCTCGCACCATCAGAACTGCTTGACCCATGTTCAGTCTCATCTCATTAGATTGAACTACTCAGTCAGAAGGCCAAGGAACCCTGAAATACATTGCAACAGGGTACCAGCTTTCATTGGCTGTACATTTGAGGGGCGAGGTTTAATAAATCTAAACTTCTGCTGCGGTGCGCACTGCTTGGGTGCCAAATAGAGACTCTGTTAAAAGTGAGTGGCTGAGATGCACACGCATGGCTAAGATGTACACCAAACTATTTCAGCAGTGATTTATGTTACATTGCTTATGCAACAAATCTTCTAAGAATGCAGAATATGAGTGCAAACAGCGAGTGAGTTCTTGTCACGTCAAGTCAAGTCAGATCAAGGAGGTTTTTATTGTTATTTCAACTGCAAACCACCACACAGTGAAACAACATTCCTCCAGGATCATGATTCCACACAACGCAATGCAAGACTACACAAAGCAAAAAAAGTCTAGAGTAAGTAAATGGGCAAAAACACAAAGATTAGTGATTGGATAAGGAATAACTGCAAAAAAAAGGGCAGACAAATAGCAGCGACGGGATATAAAATAGCGAAGTTGGTGATATTGCACTTGTGTGAATATACAGTAATGCTAGTCGGAATTATAAACGCCCCTTTAATCAGTCTGTGGGATCTCGCTTTATTTTCTTCCTCCTGCTAATGTTCTCCCAGTGTAGAGAAAATGTCTGGAAAATCACAGAAAGGTATATCCGGACTGAAATGATTTGGCCTGTAATTTCTCAGAGGAGGAGAGAGAAAAACATCAGCGTGGTTGATAGAGAATGACATAAACAACCAGATGAGCAACTGTGAAAGAAGAAATTGCCCAAAGGACCCCTGTGGACACTACAGTCACACTACACTCAGACTACAGTCATGCAGAAGCTCATACAGTGTGAATTGTATGGAAATTATTTTGAAAAAGTGGTCTTCAAGGCCCGCCTCTGTTCATGTGCATTGTGAGTCAGGTAGGAGCAAAAGCTTGGACTGTCTGGGGGTCCTGTGGACTGATTTGAAGACCACTGGCTTATGCTAACACGTGGCTTTTCTCCCGGTGGTCTTCGAGACATAATTAGTCTGGGGCAGTTGTTGACTGTGTGCTACTTAATGCTGAGATGCTGGTTGAAGGCTGAGGACATCATTATGTTGCTTTTGTAGAAGTGACCACATCGTTATGAGACCAATTAAGAGAATAAAACTACAGGCGTATTCTAAATACAGCATTAGCTTTCCTTCGCACACTCTTATGTAGTCAGTTCCCAAACAACAAAAACAATAGTTGACTGCTTTTATGTTGGATCAACATTATAAGATAACATGAAATGACCTTTACAGCAGCACAGCTTTGTCATTTACGCACTAGTGGATTTTCCAAAGCAAGTTTGGTAACATTTTTATCAGATATTATCTCTGCTGGGGCAGCAGTGGCAAATCTGAGGCGTGGCAGGGAACCCCGGGGGCAATTGGGTGAAGCGTCTTGCTCCGAAAGCTGATCTCTAGAGCAGAGAACCGGTTCTGCTCAAGAGAATTTCGAGGTCACTGTTCTCCTCCCCTGAGGCTCCGCCACTGCCTCAAAATGAATATACAGGCCACACCTCACAGCTGCGGCTGGGCTTCAGCATTTACTCTTACATGTTAAAGGAGTACTCCAGTGTTTTTCTACCAAATCTCTAGGTGTAGACTACAGACTGTAGTTTCAGTGCATTCCCTTTAAACAACCACACCCATAATAGAAGTCAATATACAGTTAAATCAGTGAACGGTTATGTACAGCAGTAATTTTGAAGAACACTTTTATAAATTCTTCAGTCAAATGCATTTGTAATTTGTGAATCTGTCGGGCTATGATTTGTGCTTTCAGAGCTGGGATTAACTTTCCAGAGGGAAGAGTTTGTGGTAATTTGGTTTACAACAAACAATGCTAGCTTTCTGCTGCAGAGCTTCAAGTAAGCATTCATGCATTTGATGCAGAAGATTAGAGATCAGATTGAAAAACTTTGAAGTATTCCTTTAATTTTGCTGAAGCAAGAACTAATATCCAGACTTGTGTTTCCCACTACTGATCCTGGTGAATCTCCATCCGGTTTATCTGATGCTATCCCTGCTCTAACTACAGTGTTGGTCACTGCATCACATGATGTCTTCCAGAGATAGTCACCAGTCTCTTCATATGAGTTTGAGTCAGGTCTTGAGTCTCCCGGGTTCAAGTCTGATTCAAATCTCGATTCCTTAGTGGAGACATTTAGTCTTGTTTTTAATTGGCTGCAGACATTGCTCTGTACAAAGTAACCTCATACTAAAACCTGCCAGGTTCAACACAGCTTCAAAAAAAAAAAAAAAAAAAAAAAAAGAAGAAGAACTTTCATTCTGGAGGACAGAACCAAAGTGCTTGAAACTGTCAGTTACTTTGTAAAATAAGTATGCTAGCTAGCTAGTATGATAACTAATCTAGATATAAGTTTTATTAAATTTGAGCCACACTAGCCAACTGTTTTGTTTTAAACACCACATTTAATGCATGTAGAGCTTTGACTGTCTGTTAAATTGAAGGTTTTTCTGTCTTCTCTACTTAAACAGACCTGATTCAAGTCACTGGCCTGATTTGGACAGAATTAAATTCACGCAGGGTCCTGGGGTCATTTCCTCTTTTGTGGGTGGTGCTCTGTGACTTAGTAACATCAGGATTGGCCATGATGATATTTTTCCTCCCTCCTTCCCTGAGATTATAACCATGTCTGACACAAATATCCAGCTTGCTCATCCCATGGTAATTTAAGAACTACCAGAGTTTTATGAATTAGAAGAAAATACTTTATTATTGATGCCCCTCAGATAAGCTCCTGAAGTCTGAATACATCTATTGACTCATTATTTATTTTAAATGTCTGCCCTTCCATTGCACTTCTTTTATGGATTTTCTACGTATTCTTTTATTTCTTTTAATTTTTTACTTCCTACTATTTTTATGCTTACTATTTTTATTCTATTCCTGTAAAGCACATTGATTGACCTTTGCGTATAATAATGAGCTTTAAAAATAAACTTAAGACTTAAGTCCTGCATGAGCTGAGTTAGAGTTAACAAAAACAAACTGCAGTTCCTCCATGACTGGAACAGCCCACGGACTCCAAGACTGGACTTCGCCCATGTTTGCGAAATTCCCTATGTTAACATATATATTTGAACAGCCTGAACAATGCAGCCATTATTATTCCACATATGACTTTGGAGGAACCAACAATGAGTGTGTTTGTGTTTAAATAAGAAAAACCATGTGCCGCCTGGATAGGAGGGGATGATGTAATCAAGTCATTCAAGCAAGACATGACCTCATATTCAGAGGCATGTGGGCCACACACCTGACAACAGTCGTGAGAAGGGCTGTGGCCAAACAACATTAATCCAGTTTTTAAAGGGCTTTCCTTTAAGACCCACCCATAAATGTCCTCGCCATGTAACATGACGAGTTCTAGATGATACATATAATTTTCAAGATTACCAAATATACTTTTAGGGGCGTGTTAGATGGTTTCTGAGTAGGTGTTGTATCACATGGAGGAATAAAAAAAAAAAACACACTGTATCATTAATGATTTTTTTTTTTTTTTACTGAAAAACTCTTGGAACGGTTTAGATTCCTTTCCTTCTTCCGTTAAGCTACTTTTTTGGAGGTACAAAGATTTGTTCTGACAGTGACAACAAATAGGGCTAGTAGTCATTAAGTTGTGGGAAAATCATCCACAAATATTGGTGTTTTATTATTTAACATCACAGGTATTTTACTGTTTATTAAGTATGGCCAGGACAATTTCCATTTATGCCAGAGGGGGCGACAGAGCTTTAGTCATGAAGACTAAACAATCTTATCATGTGCAATATCACTATTACTGATCTCTATTACGTACAATAATGAACTCGGTATAGAGAACAACTCTAAACCACTGTTTGTGTTACTAGTAGATTACTTAGCAGTAATTTTATTTATCTATAGTATTTATATCCACCCCTCTTACTTAAGCCAGAATTTTGTGTACATATTATAGTGTATTTTGTACACAGTATTTGTCAGTTTTTATTTGACTTTTATTATTTACTTTTATATTGTTCGTGTTTCTGCATCTCTGTGTCTGTGCAGTCGTAACATAAGCAATTTCCTCTGGGATCAATAAAGTTTTCCGATTCTGATTCTGATTCTGATTTCACAAAATGTCATCAAAACCTTGTTGGTCGGGCCGTATCAGACTCTGCAAACCACAGCCTCCAAAAGAACTGCTTAATAACAGCTTAATAACACCAGGCTTGTGAAACCCAGTAGCAGACAAAACTCTGGTTTAGTGTGAAGATCAGCAAGTGTCTCCTCTGTGCTGTAATACACGAGTGTGAATCAGAGGATTACTCTCCAACAGGCTGCATTACAATACACCCACACTGAGGCATGCTGGGACAGCGCAGGAGAACGCCCCTGTGTTCTTCCAGACGGATAATCAGATGAGACATTCCACCAAAAGACTTTTTGTCCCAACATACATTTTCAGGGCATTTCATATCATTCATATTTAATAATAATGACATCAATAATAATAATAATGCATTTACGAACATACAGTTATGTCCCGGTGTGTATTTAACCCTGTCACCAAACCTTATTTATTTGCATTTTTTCAGATGTTAAATAATCGTAATAAAAAATAATTACACATAATAATTTTATAATTATACAGTTATGTATAACCCTGTTGCTGAAACTTCTTATACCATGCAAAAAGAAGAAAAACAAGTGAGTCATATGATAAAGAACATTCTGTCCTGTAACATCATCATTTTCTCCTCTTGGTAAATAGATTTCAGTAACAGGTTAAACTTGTTGAGCTTAACTTAAGTGTATGAATATTAAAATACTCTAATAAAGTAGAGTAATGGCAAAGATACACAAGACTTTCATTTAAACTTTACTGTCTAATATTCTGTGTATTCTCACTCAGTATTTGCTGGAACATAAAGGAATGCTCACGTAAGAAGTTTGAACAACCTCAATCAAATGACATGTTTTGTTGTGTGAAAATAAGTTCATACTTATATGGCATTTCTCTCAAATTTTAGTGCTCAATTTCTATTCGCTTGCTTTAATGTATTGGGAAAAAAAATACAATTAAAATACATGCCATAATCTTCGCACAGGATATTTTTTTTCCACAATAACCAATAACTGTGTATTAAAATGTTCAGAAGTGTGTTCTCTGTAGAGGATGTGTACTCATTTAGTCAACATGACATTTGACCAGGAGCATCCAAATATTTGGTGGAACATCTCAGATCTGGACGTCTGTGCTGGTGGAGCTCTGCTGACCTCTGTTGGACAGGGAGGGTAACTTGACCTTCCTGCTGGGCGTGTGCTCGGCTGTCCAAGACACCTTTTAGACTAACAGTTTTATCCAAACTGCCCTGTATTATAATGTTTTATAATCTCTTCTCTGGTACGCCCACTTTAAACTTACTAAGAGCTGACAAGTTTCATCATCTGGGCGTTGGTTTTCTCTTTCACAGCCACTTTTAACCTGATTTAATTTCACAAAGCAGTTTGCTCAAGAAGGGCTTCTACGCAAGAAACAGATTCCTGCTGAAGACAGCTGATAAAATGAGCATATGAAGTAATTCAAATCAAGTCATTACTTAATTTATCATTAATTCAGTCATTTTTCATGTTTTCATTGCTCAGTTTATCTGACCTTATCATGAATCCAGCCTTTTTGTTATTTTTTAAAAGGCACATATAATAAAAAAAGTGCAAAATGAATCCACTGTTGTTGTGATGTCATGAAAACCATCAAATTTTACATGGATTTGCCTATTCAGGCTGAAGATATAAGGAGTGTTTCAGCGCAGGCTGGTTTCGAATGTGGCATGAAGTAGGGCAGCCAATCAGAAGCGAGGTATTTACATATGTCAGACTTAAATACACAAAACACAGCCTGTTTAGTTCTCTGCGAAAACGAGAAGTTGGAAAATGGTGTAAAAGTGATGTATGATCAAAACTATTTAATACTTTATTTGGATGGTTGATAGATGTTTACCTTGTGTTTAACTTACATCAACTAAATATCTTTTCCATTCTCCTTTATATGTTGGATGTTCATCCAAAGTGTAGTTATATAGAACTGTCTCACATCATCATCTCATTTTTAATTACAAGAATAATTGTGGTGTTATTTAATGCTTAACCTTAAATCTCCTTGAAGTCTGAACACACACACGAAAGTCAACATTTGTGTCTAGTTTTTTCATCTTATCGCCTTATGCTAACACTCCTCCAGGCTCGCTACACTAGCTAGCTTTCAGAAGCGTCCTAAGAACGATAACAGACTTAGCTGAGCTGAGGGGCACCTTCAAAAAGGCCACAAGGTACTTGGCACATGATTAAAAACCTCGACTCGAATGTGGGCGAGGCTGACCTGCCTCAGGCTGAAGAAAGGCATATATGTAAAAAGGGTTGGGTTTTGTGATATCACAAAAAACAGGCTACATTTGAAACTTTGTGGACTTTATGGACTGTATGGGAGTGAACTGTAAGTTTAGAAGCATTAACAGTGTCTACTAACTACATCAAAGCCTTTTATTTCCAAAATAAGTTATGATTTCCATGATACGGGCCCTTTAATTTAGTGTCTCCACAACATTATGTAAGTGGACCTGAACTGTATCATTATCCAGTCTTTCAAGTCTATTAATAGTAGGTGCTACTTAGAAATGACCCCATCCTCCCAAACTCTGAGTTCCTTACTTTACTAGTTTGCTGCTGATCACACACCTCTCTTCAGATGTTTAGCTTTTTATATTAGGCCAAACAGAGACAAAGAGAACCCAACAATCTTTATTATTTATGCTGATGGATATTGGATGCCACTGTAGTTCAACAGGGAACCTCTGTTGAGTTTATTCTCTTTTTGGTTTGGACGGCTAGCTTTGCTTCTGCTCAGTATTTCATTGCAGTAACAGAATCTGGAGAATAATTTTTGGTGTCCTCTGTCTGCTGTTGTGTAAACCTGCACCTTGAAATTGCCTGTGGTGAGTGGGCTTATTGAGGCAGGTTCTAGCACGATCTGGGTGGGTCACCTACCACATGCCAGTCATTCTTTTCTGATAGCATCAGGTTTCTCTTACTTTAAATCTTTGAGCTGTTAAATGTTGGGCATCTCACAACTGTTACATAATCACCATAGTCACAAAAATTACTATTTTTCCCATTTGCTTTTTGGAAAAATACATTTACAAACTGAATGTGAACTGGGTGTGTTTTCAAGTGCTGGGTTAAGCAAGTAAATTAAAGGATGAAGAAAACACGGGTCTCAGCAATAAAAGCGCTAACTTCTGGCCTGCAAGCTGGCCCCAGAGTCTCCATAAACTTTATTAACATTGTCATGCACTGTAAAATACAAACTTTTACAAGATATCAAGGTGACACGATGCATTCAGATTCTTGGGTTTTCTCAACAGCTTCTTTCATACTCATTCGTACTGAGGCTCATTTGTTTACCCACTCATATTTGTTTGTTGTGGCAATAGGACAAACCTAACCGAGGTAACATTTACAGCATCTGGCAGACCCTCATATGCAGTGTGACTTGCAGTCTAATCAAAACACAGTGGTGACTTATTAAACCCTGTCCTGCTGGGTGGAGAGCAGAAGGTTAACCACCACACCACACCAACTGTAACCTCAAAACAACAACTACGATGTAGCCATTGTCAGTTCTATTCAATCATATCATATTTCAACAAGTACTAAATAAATAATATGAGAATTCAGATAACGTTCTGAAACTGCTTGTGTGTTGTGTTTAATAGTAGCTCTGTCACTATCGATTACATTGGTAATCGAGTAATTTAGTCATTATTTCAATGATTCTAATCATACACTTTCATACACATGCAATTTATAACAGCAATCATTCTGTTTCACTTTATGTATGGGCCATGTGTAACAAACATATGTGCATTACTGAGATCCTGCTGGTGTGGGTTTCCTCCCTTTCAGTAATGAACACGAATGCTAATTTAGAGCTCCCTTTGGGTTTTAACTCCCCACCTAGCATCTCTGGGCGAGATTAACGCTACAATAGCTTAGCTCTGTACAGTGATTAGACTGAAAGTTCTAGATAAGAGTGTCGGCCAAATAACGCAATGTGTCAGCTACTATACATCAACAGCTTGACAGGGGTTCAGGTAATCAGCCAATTTGGGCACTTTAGGCTCAGTAAGCAACAATATACAATTCAAGCATCAGTCACATTTTTTTAAATGGCATTTATTTGAATTTTCTTGATTATAACAGGACTATTGTGTGTATAGTAAGTACACTATTGCTTTACAATATCATTTTCATTCATCTTATATTCTTCTTGTTAATCTTCTTTTTCTGTCAATAACTCATCACAATTGTTTGGTTTGATCCGGAATTCTGAGTTAGCGTGATTTAATACAGCTTTTTGATCGGATGTATGGTTTCCTTGTAGCAATTTATCATGATTTTTTTCTCATAGGAATGAATAGAAAGCAAAGGTTTGTCCATCCCACTTATATCGGAATAATGCAAATATACTACCAGCAACCTATCAATAATGTAGAATATCATACCATGCACCTAGCAACACCCTAACAACCACATAGAACACCCTAGTAACACCCTAGCAACTGCCAGAGATACCATTGCGACAGGTTAGGAACACTCTAGAATCCACTTGGGACACCTAGCACCACCCTGCTGACCTAGCAACACCCTAGCAACCACATGGGACACCACATCAACCACCTAGCAACACCCCGACGACCACCAGAGGCACCATTACACCAGGTTAGCAGCATTCTGAAACCCACTTAAGAACACCAAGCACCACCCTAGTAATTTAGCAACACCCTAGCAACCTGGAGATTCCATAGCAAGTGGCATTACGAAAGCTGTCTATGAAATAAACTTTTGTAGATGTTGTTGTTACTGCTGAAAAGTACATTCGTGGTCTATGCCTGATCTGGGCTGCGGTTTGCGAAAAGTTAATGCTGGTGTACCGTTAAATGAAAACAGGTTTAGCAAGACTGTCATTTAAGAAAAACAGTGGCACACCAATGAGGGTGTGGTCCTGTTTTCCTGCTGCTTTCTTCATCTTTTTCTTTTACATACACTCATAGCTGATGAGTCACACTGTCCGGGCTGCAAATATAAACACAGCCCAGAAGTAACGGGACACATACAGTTAGAAAGGCAGCGGAGAGTCCAGGCGTGGTTTATGCCATCTAGTGCTTTAAAGGCTGACAGAGTGATTTACAGCAGCTGGAAAAATCAGCTAATATTGACCACATAATATGGAATACATGAGATTTGTATAAGTACCAGTGGAAATGATTATGATGATGTTTTGTGATGTTGCTTTAGATTGCATTTGAAGCTGCCCCAGACAGTTCTACCCACTGGCTGCCCTCCCCCTACCACCCCCCCCCCTTTAACAGGCAAATGGCTTGATGCCAACATCTCAACCTAGCCAAATATGAACACTAATACAACAAATACAACTTGTTAAACTCATTAACACCAAATAATATACTGATACTGATACATTTTAATAACTTCTAATCACTTCTTATTTCGAGGTGTTATTATAGGTTATTGTAATATAAACAAATATACACTTTGTTTATAGTACTATGATTCTAATAACTTCTTATTTCGAGGTGTTATTATAGGTTATTGTAATATAAACAAATAAACCTTTTTTTTATATTACTATATTACTAAATGAACTCTATATAAAACTATCTAAGCACTATAAAAACACTGGGTAGACCATATATAACTGATATAAACACTGTGTAGAGTACATATAACTGATATAAAGACTGTGTAGAGTATATGTAACTGACAGAAACAGGTGGGAAAAGTACAGACCCTCTAAATTTATGGAGCCAACCCCAGTAAACCATAAATCAGAGAGATGTTCCAGCAGTGAAGAAGTTCTTCAGAGGTTCCACTCACCCACTGTGAAGCACAGTGCCACTGCGAAGATTCCCAGCAGAGTCCTGTTCATGTCTGAAGCGCTCGGGTCTCCTGTTCTGATGCTCAGTGTGTCTCTCAGGTGCGGCTCCGCTAAAAGATCCGCTATTTTTATAGAACGGCCCGCCCACGACTCCAGGACAGCGGGGCGGGTCCAGCCGCGGGCAGGAGAACCGGGTCGCGTCCCAAAACCAGCCCTGAGGACCCTATAAAGGGAACAACGAGGGAACAGATCTCGAGAACTTTGCCTTAGTTCCTGTTAAGGAGCATAAACGGGCAGTTTTATCATCTCACAAACAAACAAACAAACAAGACAGCAAACTTGTAAAAACAAACGATGTCCTGAAACTAAGATATACTTTATTATATTAAGGGAAAAACTGGGTAAGGAACATTTATTAAGTAAGAATTCTTGTAAAAAGCAAAATAAGTAAAAAAAAAATATGTGTTGCATTAAAAGTAGATCATTTCAGTTTTCTTTTTTACTTAGATTTTTTTTTCCTTATTTTGCTTATTCTAGAAATATTTACTTAAAATTGTTATTAGCCCATTAGTAGTTTTTTTTTTTACCTTTATTTTACTTGTAATAAATTACATTTCATTTTACTGTGTGTATATATATATATATCTGCCTTACAGCCCCTAAATCAGAAAAAAAAGGTTTTTGTAAAATTTTATATATTTTATAGATGTACAAAAAAAATACAAAATATATATTTGCCACTAACAAGAGTACACTCCCTGTAAAATAAATAAATAAATAGGTTTTTGTTGAAACTTTTAGGCATACTAACTTACATTTCTTGGCCAACAATAGGCTTGTTGTTTGTGGGAGGATGCTGATGAGTGTTCCTTCTCCCCTTACTGTAAACTCTGCCTTCATGAGGCATTTGATTGGTTTAGAATTTCACACACTGGTTTGTTACCACACTAATAATTCTATGTCCCATGTTTGGCCCAGAAAGACTGTTAAAAGCAGCAAAGCCATCTTCAGATGTTTTGTTTTAACCAGATTATGGTGTTTTATATAGTTTTCTCAAAAAAGTGTACAACTACCATTCTGTCATTTCACAGTTTTAACAGTCCAAGCAAGGACCTACAGAACTGTGCACTATTCATCTCTTCATATTTTGGTTCCAAAGATCCAGACTTTCTTGTATTTTAATGTGGTCTTGAGGAACAGTTCTCCAGGCTTCCTGAAGGACTTTCAA
>JBBPCZ010124463.1:0-25510 GCA_037974445.1 Brycinus macrolepidotus | reverse complement strand
CCACGATGTTTTCGGACCCCACCGCGTGACTGTGCCAACGGACTGCGGCCCCCACGGCGTAATAAAAACAAACACACACACACACACACACACACACACACAAGGACTTATAACAAGGAACATTTTCCTGGACATGGATCAAACTTGGTCTTGGACTTAATTGCAGCCCCAAAAGAGACTAAAGAGCAGAAATTAGTCTAGGTTTACCCTTAATCTTGGTCTACTGGCGTACATACAGATGAACATATGATCATTTAAGCCTCATTAGTTCTGAGCAGACAATCACTCTTCTGCAACATAGAGTTGCATGAGTAGTGTAAATGTGAATAAATGAAAGCAAATACAGGCCTCTAAAGTGGCTTTTAGTGGTAATTGAAACATACAGAGCAGACAGTAAATGTTCTTTGTTCTTTAATTCCCTCATCCTCTAGTGGTAAACAGAATACTCAAATGTACATAAACACACACACACACACACACACACACACACACACAAAAACACACACAGCTTCTCCATCTAGAGAATAGGAGCTATTTAAACACAACTAAAATGACACTCTCTTACTCTTTCTTACATACCTCAACAACTCCAGGTGAGATGATGGAGAGGATCAGGTACAGCCAGATATATGCAAAGATACTCCAGAAGGCGGTGATGAAGAAGACCCTCAGGTGTTTAATCTTCCTAACCTCCCCATCAGGAATCACCCACACGCAGATGGCAATGATTACAAACATGTTGAAGGCTGCGCTGCCTACAATTGTGCCAGGACCAAGCTCACCTGATTCGAAACCATGCCCACAAACCTGTGCAAAAACACACAAATAAGAAAAATGTAGTTATTGATGATTTTTGTGCACAAAATACATTTGAGGACTATTATAAAATGAAATTAGAGTTGGGGGAGCATTGGCAAAGCAGTAGGAAAGAACAAAAGGTGGCAAAACTCAAACAATTAATGCAGCTATCAATCCATCTCCTGTCACCCAACTACATGCCTTGAGATTTGAGTCTCAAAATCCGCAAGTGGAGCAGAATTAGGCTGAACACTAAGCTAGTGCCAGCACCTAGTGTAATACTGGTTGTGTTGCAAAGCTTCACCTACCACAGAAAATTTGTTTTCCAGCTAATTATCACCCTACTACCCTACCAATCTCACTTTCGCGTGACCTAAACTTGTGTCAGTGAAGCATCCGTTATAAAACTTCATGTGTGTGGTCTATGGAGCCACCAGCCTGTTAGCTAAGCTAGTGTCAGCACCCAGTGCTAACACAGAAGAGTAAAGCTGGTTATGATGCAGATGTAGCTTTGTTGCCAGTCTAACATTGCCACACATAAAATTTCATTTCAACATACACTGTCAATCCACCACCAGACACTCAGTTCAATCCCTCAGAACCTAAACCTTCGTCAGTGGAGCATCAGTTATTCAACCTGGTGTGTGTGGTCTATGGCGCTATTATCTAGTACAGCAGGGCAGCAAAAATAATACTGGTTGTGGTGCAGACACCAGCTTAGCTAGTATGTTAACATCGTCACACACCACAGAAAATCTATTTTCTTGAAAACTTGAGTATTATAATGCTGTCTTGGTTTAAATTGAGGTGACTTAATTTCTTAATGAGTCATGGATTACTAGAACATGGATCAATTTAACTGCCCATGCTTACAAGTTAAACAGCCACCAGTGCTAATCCTTATCTATCATTGTGTAGTTCTTAGCTTCAAAATCTGTAAAATTTGACAGGATGGCTGGTTGTAGTGAACAGACTCTTTTAATATCATCTGTATTCTATATTTTTATATCTAGACTATATTCTTCCCTCATCAAAATAGGCTGATCAGGTCAGACAGCTAACACCAAATTATCAAAGCAGAATGAGAGTAGAACATATTGGCTGTCTTTCAGTCTTGGCTCCTCTGACAGCTTAAATGATGACACACTGCAAAAAAAAAAAAAAATCTATATTACCTATATTAAGCAAAAACAAAAACTGCCACTGTGGTCTGCCAATTGAGGCTTAGTGATGCTTAATTAAATAATTTAATTAATAGTTTTGTGATGGACTTTCAGTGGCTGTTTATACAGTATTCAAAAGTTGTGTATGCAAATTTTGCTACATAATGGGATGCCTGGCCTAATTTTACCAAAAAAAATCTGTGAAGCTCCCCACAGCTCATGTCACTGATTCAAAATCACCTTTTAAAATCTAACAAATAACATAGTAGTTACTTTTATAAATGCAACAACTGGACCTGTCTAAACAGACAAGGCAATGATGAAGCATCAGATTTCAAGCAAAATGTGTTTTCTGTAAACAGTATTAGCTGACTTTACACATTAAAGCACCATTTATTTCATCTGACAAATGAGGCAATTTAGAGGGCTTTAATGTCTGTGGCTTGATATGCTAAATGATACACTAAAAAGCACAGCAAGCAGAAACCTTATCTTCATGAGGCTGCCTACTTAAGGAGTATACAAAACATATAAATCTAAGTATTTGTGACCTATCAAAATGTAAATTCTGATTGCTTATTTAGAACATGCAATGTCATGCAATCGCATATAAATGCTGTGGTACATGCCTAGTGATGTTTTTCTTTTTTCTTTTTTTGCTGGGATCTTAGCTGAGAAAAGCTCCATGCTTATTTATAGCAGTTGCAAACCTAGATTAGTGGGCAAGTTGTAGCTTGCTTCCTATTTAATCTTCATGCTGGAAAGCTTCTTTGGGATGTTTGAATTCAGATGTCAGATGGAACTAATGGATTAAAGCTATATTAATGACCTATTATTCTTCCAGGATTGAAAAGAAGTTGTCTATCAGACAGAATGGCTGAACCAGACTGACTGGAAAATTACAATAAAGTAAGTCTTAACATGGCACACTTCAAAGGACCATCAAAGACGTTTTATCTTTACTACTCAAAATCCAAACCAAGCAGCAAATCTATGATTATCTGCCTACTTGTGTTGTATCACAATTTATGTTCTGCACTGAGAATTCCATAAAACTACTTTTTGAAGATTTAAAAGATTATTACACTGCCCTCGGTCACCTTTTCAGAACTGCACTTCATTTGGTGTCACTGTGGACATCATAGATTGCATGTACTGTTGCAAATCAGTGCCTAGCTTATATTGCATATTTACAAATGGTAAACTCAGTTCAACTCACAGTGTGCATGGCCACGTCAACAGGGTACTTTAAAATTTACTAAGGGTGTTTAGTGATTTGAGGCAGAGTAAGACCTTGCCACTCTTTTTATGTTTAGTTTAAAGTAACAAAGTTGACCTAAAATTACTTTGTGGGTCTGTAGTAAACTTTGTACCCTCTGTATGGTTGGTTCTTCTTGCTTCATCATGCCTACTACCATGGGCGCCGGAAGCATTATAGCAGAATCATATTGCAGAATTTCAAAATCATTCGTTTCGTCCCTCCCCACTTTTTCCCTCCCGGACCACACCCGAGAGTAGGAGAGTATAGAGCAGCGTGTTCTCTGCGACTAGTGTAAATCTGGATTAGTGTAGTGTGACTGTATCAGAATCTATACAGGACTGCTTGGTTTGAGGTGGTGATCAATATGTTCTGTCTCTTGGTGAACAAAGCTTCCAGTGGTGTGGTCTCTTTCAGTCTGCCTGATTATGGTTTGTATGCAAATAAGCCAGTTTTGGCAGAGCGTTTTATAGTGCTGTGTCCTTCCCCTTAAAAACCTTCAGCCTTCGAACGATTTCATGCTAAAAAAGCTTCTCTTTGCTTAGAAGAATTTGTCATGAACAAGCTTGTATTAAATTGGAGCAAAAAATGTAAAATAGAAGCATTTTCTTTAACGGTTGCTTACTTTTGGGAAACACTGTAATTTGTTGAAATCAAAATTAAAAAGCAACCATGCTAGGTCATTGAAACCAATTACTCTATTTAGTAATTACTCTAGAGAGTATGTAAAATAGCAGACAAATAGGCTAGATGTGTTCAATTTTAACAGTTTGGAATAGTGATATGGATTTCCATATCAGCACCACGTATGGAAATGCCTACTCTCTCTGTTGCACTCGCTCACTCACTCTGTCTAATGAGCATATCCAGAGGCCTGGAGTGTAGTGCACTCTTACACGCAATAGTGACAATAGTGACATTGATTGGGATGTGGATATGAAAAACTTCTTCATTCGAAAATTCGTGATATACATTTACGCTGTGAAATACACCGCTCCAAGATTCAGGCTTATCCTAAATCTGTCAAATACTTTTCCTCTGTTAAGAAGTCATAATACTTTAAAATGTCTTTTACTTAGACACATTTTCTTATTTTTTTTATTCTTGTTACATCCCCAAAATAAGGTATCTTGAAACAGCATTTAATAGTGTGAGATAATGACACCAAAAGCAAGTCCAGAAGGCTAGCTGATCTGTCAGCATCATACTAACTGTTTGCCGGCACTGTGGTAAATGGTTCATGATTGTGACGGTGACACTGACAAGATATAATTGGCTAGGGCAGCTGTCATATCAGATCCATAAAGATTAGAGCAGGACAAGCTTGGAAGGCATGATTTTTTTTTTTTTTTACCACCAGCTTGGTTATCTACCTTTAATGATTAAGTAAGTAAGAAAGTAATTTTCTTTCATTTTTGCTTTATAAAAATTCTAAAAAAAGACTTTTGGCCTCAATTGTGCTGAGATTTTATTTTATTTTATACATTTACATATTTATATTTTTTATCGTATTTATTTAAATGCATTAGAGTGGAAGTAAATCTCTTAGAAATAACACTAATACAAAAAGTGATTCTGACAAGTGATGTTTCTGTTATGATTGTGTTTGACCAATCAATGATTTGTACAATTTCTAACTCTACCCAAGCTAGATCAGCACACTTTGTATCTTGACATGGGCCACCAAACTCAGCATGGATACTCAGGTACTATACAGTTCATGTGGCAGACTATGCCACAGACATTCATATAAACAGGACTATAAATTAAGTAGTATTTTATATGCATTCTCATGTAAAGGTCTTGATTTGGTGCAGTTTCTAACTAAGACTAAATAAAACCTAGTAAATCTCATGCTAGCCCTTACCCCCCAGATTGATGATATTATGTGATTTGTGTGACGAGGGAGACTAACCTACCATGTGATGACTTTCTTAAAAGGTAAAGAGACACTCACCTCTATGACAGACAGCAAGATCTCAGGGGCAGACGAGCCTAGAGCCATCAGTGTCAGGTTGGACACGGTCTCATTCCAGATGCGTACAGTAGCCACCGATGTCTCTCCGTTAGGGAGAGTAATAGTCACTTCTTTCTCCTGCAGGACAAAGATAACATACTGATGTTTCAGTATTGTGGCTGTGAGGTAAATAGCACACAGAAAGCATCATAAAATGCCAGTTTCAGACATTTTTTGAAAAGCTAGTAAATATGCCTTTATTAGGTCAGCCTGTTTCTAGAAAACACTTAAAATCCTAAAACACCAATTACTCTGAGATTCAGGTAGATAAAAATCAGCAAAAACTATGACACAACTTAACAAAACTTACGCCTACTCAGAACAGAAACCTGGTCTGGATTGTGGAGAAAGATTTCCTGCAAATGTGTTTTCTTTCCCATTTAGTAGCCTGGCTCCCCATCCCAAATAAGCTAGTAGACCTCATACCTAGGCCGTGTTCAGAAACCTTCGTTACTGATCCATGCTAGGATAAAAGCTTATGCTAGCTGGCTAGCTATCCTGTCCATCTTACTCGCCAATGTTCATTCACTAGATATTAAACTGAACTACATCCGACTCCAGCAAACTACCCAGTGTGAGCTTAGAGACTGCTGTGTTTTTGTTTTTATATAGACATGGCCCAGTGATAGCATTCTGGATAGTAGAATCTAGATTAGCAACTTGCTAACATTATGTTCAAACAGAAATGCAGCTCTGTCTGGTGAGACCTGAGGAAGGGGCTTGTGTGTCTACATAAACACTGAAAAGTGTATGAATGCTGTGCTGGTGTCTAGTTACTGCTCACCGCTGCTAGAGTTTATGATTGTCAGATGCAGACCATTTTATTTATCATGCTAATTCATCACCATGCTCATAGTTGGTGTCCATCCCACTCAGCACTAACAATGCGCTGGCCAAACAGTCAGCTTCAAAACTCACACCTAGATGGAATGTTCGTCTCCATAGATTTCAACAATGCAAATCTCAGGTCAGTTCACTTTAGCTTCCATCAGTATGTGAACTTTGCAATAAGGGGGCAAACACGCTGACCTGTGTTTACACATACATTGCTGGTGCACACTATCCCAAGCCCCACCCCATCTCAGCTACTCAGATATCTCTGTTATGCTGATCCCAGCATACAGACTGCTTGTCAGATGTGCCAAGCCAGTTCTGAAGCACATGAAAACCTGGCCCCCAGGAGCTATCTCTGGTCTTCAGGACTTCTTTGAGCACACTGACTGATGCAAGTTTAGGGTTGCTGCAACCTAAGAGGGCTCTGCCAACCTGCAGGAGTACATTGCATCAGTAACTGGCAACAACAGCAAGTGCATCAGTGACATTACTGTCTCCAAAAGTAACAACACAACACCCCAATCAGAAGCTGTGGATAACTGTGGAGGTGCACGCGCTGCTGAGGACCTGAGACTTCTACACATGGCTTGAAACACAAAATGGCAGTGAGGAAGACCAGGTGCTCTGTCTCATCAGAGACATCATATCACTGAGCACCCCTGTCGTTCCAACATGCTTTTCCTGTGCCAAAGAAGTGGTCAATGTCCTGCCTCAATGACTACCATCCTATCACACTCACATCAATCATAATGAAGTGCTTCAAAAAGCTCTTCAGGACCCCCTACAGTTTGCATATCATCTCAACTGCTCAACGGATGATGCCATCACCACCATCCTTCACCTGGCCCTCACCCACTTGGACAAAAAGGACATTTGAGACTTGCTGTTCATAAACTTCAGTTCAGCATTCAATACCATCATTCCATCCATCTGGCAAAAGGTTCCATAGCATCTGGAATTTCACAACCAGGAAGTGGAACAGTTTCTTACCCCAAGCCATCAGACTCCTAAATCAGAACTGAATTATTCACTGTACTTCATGGTCACACAGTGAACTGCTTCTTTCTCCCAAAATCACTGAATATACACACTAAACTGTTCTGCATAAACAAAGACAACTTACTCCCCGCCACTGTAAATACCCTATATTTATGATACACCGTGCATTTTTTAATCCTGCTGCTGCTTTTGATGCTATTTTTGCACAATTATTTATTCATGTCTAACTCAGTCTCAGCATTTTTTAAACACTTAACAACTCTGCTGCTAGAATGCAGGGTCTTAATACTGTGTTCACTTAGGAAAGTAAGTAAGTAAAGTGGTCTTTATAGTCACATGTGAATACACCACAGCACAGTACACAGTGTGAACAATGTGAAGCAGTAGGCAGCCAGTGACACAGTGTGTGGGGATGGTCCCTTGCTCCAGGGTACCTCAGTGGTGCCACTGGAAGTCCTGGGATTTGAACCCACGAATTTTCAATTGCAGCGGCAACTCTCTAACCACCAGGCCACCAGCTGCCCAACTTCTACTTTAACTACTCTTGTCAGCTGCACTCCTGTAAATTATTCTGTACTGTTCTGTTTTTTTTTGCATGTTGTCTAGTAGTCTTGTTCTGCCTACACTTCTGTAGTCATGTATAGTTTTGTGGTGTTTCTGTTTTTGTTCTTTATGTTTCACCATGGTCCTGGAGGAACGTTGTTTCATTTCCCTGTTTCTGGTTGAAATGACAATAAATACCACTTGACTTCACTTTAGACAGTCAGCAATATGACATCACAAAACGTAATGTAGGAGAGGAGGATTGGTGTAAGGGGCCAGTCTGGGGCTGGGCTCGCCACTACAACCACTTCGATCAGCAGAGGGAGGTGTAGGACCACTGCTCCCATGGTGGCTGGCAGATGAAGACAAAGGGCCCCCCCTCCCCGGTAATCAGCCAGCATCGGTTGCACCTTGTAGCAGCCCTTCATAACCAGCTCTCACACTCAGACTCATTGCTAGGTCTTTGTTTCATGCTGAACAATGATGAGCTGGTAAGCTTGTGATCTTGAATTCTTGAGCCCTCCCTAGACTTTTTAGTGTTCACCCTGAGAATTTTGGAGGAGTTCATTCAAGTACGCACACAACACACTTTCACTGACACATTCACTCTTCTCCCCTTTCTTCCCCACTTCTCTAAAGAAAAAAAATGCCAGGCTCAGCTCTGTTTTCAGTTGAGGGATCTTTTATTTTTCCTGAGTCGAGGTTGGCCAGTTTTCCCTCCTGGCAGTTTACATTTGGTTTCACTTTAATTTGGGTTTTATTTACTCTTGAACTGGGTTCTTTTATTTTGGGCGGCACCCAATTTTAACGGCTGCCCCTCATTACAGAAAGACCTAACCAATAGTAATGAATCCAACAGACCCAAACAGCGTGGAGGCTGTCAGAGCTGCCTTGGCTGACAAGAGGCCAGCCTTTAATTGGCATGAGCAGGCCCTCCAGGAGATATCACAGTTGCAGGGGCTCAGCATCACTCTGCAGGCCAATATTACTGCCTATGGCTCTCCCAACCCTAAGCGTGCCCCATTGGCTTTCCCTCATCTGACTTCTGTCCCAGAACCTCACCTCACAGCACCTGAGAGGTTCAATGGCTGAGAGGTTCAAAGGGTGGTGCTGGAGTTTCAAATTAAAATGTTAACTGGCCTTTGAACAACAGCCCTTTTGTTTCCTGACTGAGAGGTCTAAGGTCTCGTTCACTGGTTCCTTTACTCACAGGGCAAGCCCATCAAAGAGAGACGAAGGGCAACCTGACCTGTGCCCCTCTGCAGCCCGCTTCACAGAGGAGCTGTCCAGGACTTTTGACCACCCCAGTTGTGCGGGAGGTGCTGACTCAGGGCTCCTCTGCATTCACCAAGGGAAGCGGTCCATGACTGATTATGCTGTCAAGTTCTGAACTCGAGCTGCCAAGAGTGGATAGAACTTGACAGCCCTTATCACAGATTATTTCCAAGGTTTTAGTGAGGAGCTCAAAGAGTAGCTGGCACCCCACAACCCTTCTACCTCCCTCGATGACCCAATTGAGGCCTCCCTTATGCTGGCCTATGGGAGCCCTGATTTACTCAGGAATCCAAGCGCTCTCATAGTTCTCTGACTAGTGCCCAGCCTATCTTACTCCCTTCTCCTGAGTCCCTATGGTATCTGGTGCAGCCCATGCAGCAGGGACCCACGCAGCTACCCTGGGGAGAGTGTGAAGCCTGCATGCAGGAGGGGTGGTGCCTATACTATGGCTTACCTGGCCACCATCATCCCTCCTGTCCTGAGCTCCTGTCCCAAGCCTGTGACAGGCCCACCTCAGTCCTCCTAGGCTTTGGGGGTGTTACTCAGAGCCACTCTGCTGTGGGGCTCATAGCAGGAGAAAGGTATGGCTGGCAACTTCATTGGTGTCGCCCTGGCGACAAAACTGCAGGTGCTCTTGGTCTCTTTACACCAACTGCACCCCCTGTCCGCTATTCACAGTCATTCTCTTGGGCTAGGGGTGACTCAACTGCTCATTCGGCGAATAGGCCAGCACAGCAAGTGGGTCATGCTACTGCTGACCACTGGTCTAGGTTTTTCTTCGTGGGGAAGGACTGGGTCTCCACCCATGTATAGAGGCCAGAACAAAATAACAGTAAAAAAAAACATTGCCCTGTATCCCTCATGACTTCAGCCATTGAGGCACTGCAGCAGGCATCCATCTTTACCGTACTCGAACTGTGTAGTGCCTAAAATCTTGTCATTCTCTTTGGATTGATGAATGGATCATTTTCCAATGATCAGAAGGGTGCTGTAGCTGCTTCTGGAGGACCACCTATATACTAAACTGGAGAAGTCCACCATCCATGCCCAGTCGGTCCAATTTCTCAGGTTTGTTGTATCTCAGGGGCCCTGCAAGGTGAAGGCGGTGATGGATTGGCCATGCTCCACTTCACCCCGCCAGGTGCAATGTTTTCTAGGCTTTGCAAACTTTTTCTGGAGCTTTGTTAGGAATTTTAGGACTATGGTAGCACTCATCACTGCCCTCACAAAAAAGGATGCCAGAGGCCCAAAAGGCTTTCAATGAATTTAAATGGTGTCTCTCCATGGGCAAGGTCTTAGTGCTCCTGGATCCCCAGCTCCCATTCATTGTGGAGACTGACATGTCCCATGTTGGTCTAGGATCTGTGCTCTCACAGAGGTCAAGCTCTGACAACAAGCTACACCCCTGCACCTTTTACTTGCATGGTCTCACCCCCACAGAATAGAACTGAGATTGGAAACCAGGAGCTCCTAGCAGTTAAGCTGGCTCTAGAGGAATGGAGACAATAGCTGGAGAGGGCCCAACACCCATACTGACAGACCACAAAAATCTGGTGCTCATTGAACAGGTCAAAGGCCTGAACCCCGACTAGGCCAGATGATCCCACTTCTGTGCCTGGTTCCAGGTTACTGTATCCTACCAGTTGGGGTCAAAAACTACACCAAGTCAGACGCCCTGTTTCGCTTGTGAAGGCCACTGCCCACAGCAGCCCATCAGGAGCTCAAAATCTGGCCCCAGTTCGCTGGGACATGGAAACAGACGTTAGTGCTATTCTTTAAAGAGAGCTTTACATCGCTGCTTCAGTCAGGACCAGGGTGCAACAATGAGCCCACACCTTGCCCCACACATTCCATCCAGGGACAACTCAATGCCTTGGTGGCCTAGGCATTGCTGCAGGCAGCAGTTATAAAAGTGGTAAAGATGTTGGTTATTATAATGGCTTTGTCATTTTTAACATTTTAATTATCGAATTAATTGAATATGACTGAATATTTGTTGCAGCTTTAGTTAAATGCAACTAAAATCTCACAACAGCATTTGAATATCTATCAATACCAGTGTTTCTGAACAAGCAACACTGGATAAGCAGGTATCTACAAATTTTTGGACATACTTGGTCATGCAATGAGCCAATCCAATGCTAAGTGATGAAATGAACTTTGCTATGCAGCTGGTTCACAGCTTTTTTCACTTCATCATATGTGTGTTATTGGATCAATTGTAAAAAAAAATGGTACTGAAGTTCCATACAGGTTTCAGGTAAGTTCAATGTATAGCATGTGTAGCCTAATAGAGATTAATTTAAACACTTTACATCTTTACCTGTTGAATAGCTAGGAAAAGACATTGAAAGAGAGAGTCAGTGGATATAATGAGATTAGATTTACTTTGAACATAAAATGAAATTACTTTAGTCACCTTCTACCATCAGCTACATTACTGACAAAGTAATTCTGTAATTTACATCTATTTGTATTTCACAGACTGGAATCACAGTTTATAGCGATGTGTATCTAAGAAGTAGTAGGTGTGGGGAAAGTGCTGGCAACTGGCAATCAGTCTTTTTCAATTAATTTTTTTCTCATGAATCTTCCTGTCAATTTAGTAAATGTGCAGTTAAAAAAGTAACAGTTATGGTTTTCGTGTACTGATACCTTTTAATTTGATCACAAAATTATAATTAATGTAGTAATAAACATAGGCATCATTTAAACTGTGGACAATGGGAGCATGTTCCCTCCACTTTTGGTCAAGGCCTATTTTTATGTAATGCCTCATGCCATTACAAGAAAGAGAACCAACATCCTTACTGATGAATCTAAATCAAATTCTCATTAATTTGAAGAAGTAGCTTCAGCAATGTCCTAAATAAAGTAGCTAAAGTAGCTACTTTGTGTGCTGCGATATCTGACTTTTGCAGAAGATTTTTCTGTGAGTTGCAAACTGGGGCCTAGTTTGTCCAGCACATCACACAGACGCTCAATCGTATTGATGGCAATTCAACACATTAAACATGTTCCTTAAACCATTCCTGATCAATTTCTGCATTGTGGCAAGTATTATCCTGCTAAAGGGCCCACAAAAATCATGAATGTTGAACATTCATGATTGTTGTACTGCAACAATATTTAGGTAGGTGATGAATACTAGGTCCCCGTATTTCCTAGCAAAACATTGCCCAGAGTATCACAGTGCAGATGCCGACTTAGCTTCTTAACATAATGAATCCTATTATCATCTCTTACCCAGTTAAGCAAGTTCTGAGGCTCACACGCCCATTGTATGTACTTTCAGCATGGGAAGGAGTCAGAATTAGCACTGACTGGTTTGTGGCTATGTGGTTATGTTTTCTAATTGCAGAGTTTTCTTTTGCATATCAATTGTAGGGAAAATTAATCCATTTTAGATTAAAAGTGTAACATATAATGAGGAAAAAGCACTGGAGTCTGAATACTCTCTGACTGCACTGTGTGATGGCCACTGTCCAATAATTCTGCTATGAATCATTGTGATGATATGACATGAGCCTGACGTTTCCATGTTCTGCTAGATGTGTTTATATGTACATGGAATATTTATTGAATGTTTTTGCCTGTACATATATGAACAATCTAGTTTAAAGCAACCAAAGTCAAAACATTTGTGGTGTAGGTCTTTTTGCAATTACTTGCAAGTTACAAGAGACTGTGCAACCCCTCTGTACTGATGATATTTATTTCTGTCATTTATATTAAACAAAAAAATCTAAAATAATATGTTAGTATCACATTTACTAAGGGTTTCCATGGGAACAACAGCGGCTGCAATGCATTTTCTTTTACCATGAGTTTACTCATCTTTAGATATGTATTATGAATACTGTAGCTACATTTGTATGCTAGGGTTGGGCAGCTTAGTGGTATTTCTAAGAATTGAAACATGAGAGGGAGTGCATTATCACAAAAAAAGATCACGGCTGTTATTTGGTTGCAGTAATCACAGCCTATTGCTTTAAAACAGAAGTTCTGATGCAGAGAAGCCCCCCTTTTTTTTTTTAAATCAAATGTGCTTTTACATTCTGTCAAAAAGCAGAGCCATAAAACCACAAGAGCTGTAGTCACAACCATCTTTGGCCAGTCCAAGATAAACCCAAGACCAGGACTGGTTGAGATTGAGTTCAAAGTCCAAGTCAAAACCTAGTCCAGATGAGAGAAAGCACACAGACTGTGACAGAATAAAGAATCCTCTTTGAGACCATTTACCTGTTTTTATTTTTTTGTGTGATGCGAGAGACAGAGAATATCTTCTGTTTTAAGATTATCATTTTGAACTATTATTTGTAATAATCATAAATCAAGTGCAGTGTAACAACACTTTTTATTTAAGTATAGTGATTTCACTTGATTCACTTTGCTTGCTGTGTCTGTGGTAGAAATAGAAATGGTGATGCTTGTGTGCAGAACATGCAGAATTACGTTTCGGCAGGTATATGACTGGTTACCAGGTACCCAATGTCAATTCCCATTTTAGATTTTAAAATACTAAAACCAATGTCTGTTTTCTGCAGACAATTAAACTACAAAGTGAGACCAAAACCTGTCTGAACGCTAATTATTTAGTTGTCATATAACACATTTAAAAAAAAAATAATGTCAGTATTTAAAATTATGATGGTATTTCAAAACTACGTCAAAATTCTGTTCCATGTGTATCTAGTAAATTGCCCAATAAACACATTATACCCATTTACATTTTAAAAGGGCAAACTGATCAGTTGTATGGGAGTTGAGTAATAGGTGGCACTGAAAGAAATATGGGAATAATGAGGACCAAAAAAAAACTCACATGCAAGGCAGTGACTCCACGATGGCATGAGCTACACATATCACAACATGTTTGATTTCATATGAGTCCTTATTCTCTAAATGAGCGTGAATTAAGCATCAGTTTAACAGAATCTACTTATATGGGAAATGAGAAATAGCAACAACGCAAAAAAAGTCTTGAGCCACCTCAGTTCTTTATATTTTGTTTTGAATTAAAAATACTACTTGATGCTTGTCAAACTGTCTTATCTTTGGCATACTGAGTAGGTTAAATGAAAGAAATGGAAACAAATGTTTTACTGTGACAGGCTGCCCAGCACCTAAAGATACAAGGTGCCTAGATAAAGGTGTTCCAACCACTCAGCATTCAGAATCACCATTATACTCATCACTAGTCTGATTCTTTGTAAGCATCTGCACCTGTTTCTTCACTGGTTCATGACTTCAGTTAGATGGCTTTGTTATGCTTGTATGATTCATACGTAGCAGTTATGATTCATACGTAGCAGATTCATACGTGGCTTAACAAACAAAAAACATTCTGGTCAGATACACGAACTGGACTGAAAATGAGAGCATTTGAATAATCTTTCAGGAAGCCTAGAGAATGACTCAAAGACTACATTAAAAAAATACAAGAAAGTCAGATTCTTTGGAAGAAAAATCTGACAAAATGAGTGGTGGCTCAAGACTGCCCAGTAATGTGTGTGTGTGTGTGTATATATATATATATATCTTTTTTATTTTTTTATTTATTTTTTTATTTATATGTATATATAATACTGAAAGTGTGCTTAAATGTGTATTACTGTCCAAACTTCAGCTGTAGCTCCTGTACAAAAAATCTGGAATGTTCTGGGTTCTGAGAGTGGTTGTGTCATTGTCTCACCTGTGATGTAATAACCTCTATGGATGCCATAAAGCGATCAGCAATGATGGACACACCCAGAAACAGGTACATAAGAGAAACAAAATACACTGTAGCGCGGGCAATCTTGTCACCAAGCCCTGGGTTCTTAGGCTTCCAAACGGGCAGGATGATGCCAGGCCTACACTCCACCACATCACTACAGCGCCCCGTTAAATTGGCATCTGTCGGCAAAGTGCTGTTATATGATTCTGGCATCATGGAGGGAGACACGGGCTCTTCCTCTTGCTGGGATTCCGAAGTGCAAGATAGAGGGAGGGACAGGAAGAGGAAAAGGGAGAGAAGGAAGACAGCACCTCGGAGGGAAGAAGAGAGTGCCATGGCTCCTTTCCCAAGGGAACAGTAGGGTATGACAAAGGAGATGAAAGAAAAAAAGGAGGTGCAGAGAGGAGAGTAATCAGCCACCTGGGGGAGAGAGAGAGAGAGAGAGAGAGAGAGAGAGAGAGAGAGAGAGAGAGAGAGAGAGAGAGAGAGAGAGAGAGAGAAGAGGAAGAAAAATGAGTTAAAAGAGCCACTCAATTAGAAACATCACAGCAATTTTTCATCAAATTCTAACTCATTAGAAACTGAATGCCTCATTTAACGTTCACACAACCTTTGTACTGACACACACACATCCTAGTAATACTACATCTACACCTAAACCTAACTTCAAACTCACCAAAAAAACACCATTTTTCTTACAAGTTCTTTGTATTGACGTCTTCTTCATTGACCTCTTCTTAAGACAACACACTGACAGCTATTAGACATTCTAAAGGCCAATTTATACTTGAGACACACATAAAAGAAGTGATTTATAGGTAAACATAGCTCATATAGATGTTTAGAGGTGCTGAACATCTCTAAAATCTGAACACTGTGGTGCAGAAGCTAGTTAAACAACTAAGCAAAATACCACACAAAGGCATAAAACCAAGCAAGCAGTCGAGAAATAACATGAACAAATAAACCGTAGGAATAAATGATAAATAAATGAAGCAAATGCATAACCCAAACTGAATCACACCACATTATTATTTATTATTCATAAGTGTTATGTAATCACATCTATGGATTAGTGACACATCATGAGATTTTCAATGAATTCCGGGACATACAGCAAGCTCAAAGGCATTCCATTCCACTTCAGTGAGCTCTGTGTAGCATGTAGCTTTACTGCAGGGCATATAGGAGGGCACACATGAGCTCCTATCCCACACTTGCCATTTGCAGCCATTCTTATTAAGGGATTCCCCATTCCCCATATAGAGGTGAAGATAAAATGCCTAAACATCCCCACACCCCACCTGTAACTTGTGGTGGGTTAAAAAACATCCTTGTGAAAGGTAGCAGAAAAAACAACCTATCACTGTGTCTTGGTTAATAAGATGACGGACACAGCCCAACACATTGCTGGCTTCACGCCTGGCCAAGTGTGTTCTTCACTCTGGCTGTGCAAATTGCCATCTAACTAACTCTGTTAATACCCAGTGAAGCCAGCACAGATTTGATCTGACAACCTTATTTAACCTCTCGAAAAGCAAATGGCTCTTTAGGCTCACTACTGGAAGATCCCTCAGAGAAAATGGTACATTTTGGAGAACAAAAGCTCATTTCTAATGTGGTTATCACACTTGATAGCACAGTTATTGGATTGTATCTGGACTGTGATAATGCCTTGTCTGTTCTCCGCAGCTTGACAATGAACAGCAGTATTCAAACACAAATGTAACATCCAAAAAAAAAAAAAGAAAGAAAGAATGAGGAAAGAACACGCATCCAGTAATGAAACTATTCACAACAGCCAATCAAATATGAAAACAAAAGAAATACAGGCTGTAATTGAATTATCTTGCAGACGGCATGGACAGAAGGCATTTGTCCCTATGATTTGTAATAGGAAATTAAGTGAAATCTTTTTTCCAGTCAGGCATCCAACAACACAGTCATTGCTATGCGGAACATGGCAGTAAATCTAAGTGAAGACAACTACAACATAAAGTTTTCTGTGGGATCTGAAAAGTTGATTATTTAGTGAATTAATGAAGAAAACAGTTTTGTTGTTGGGCATCTTTTACACAGGAACCCAAAAATGCATGTGGTCTGCAGTTAAACTAAATATTTTAGCTTTCAGGCCCTAAATCCCCTTAAATAAAGAGCACAGGCCAGAGACGATGAAACCTTTTATTCCAACCAGCTACCACACTGAAAATACAATTAATAAATTAGATAAATATTAAGTGCTCCTGATTGGTTGGAATTGAAGATGTTTTATTTGCTATTTACTTGCTATTTATTTGCTATTTGATATTTATTTTTTTGCTTTTACATCTATTACATCTGGGTTTGGGGAATTGGGACTAAAATAATTAAATTAGTCTGTGATTGTCCATAACAGATTCCTTTACTTGGTAATAATCAATAATTCATAAAAAACATAATGTACATTCTCCATAAATCAGTAATTAGTTTGCAACGTGAATAATCAACATAGAACACACAGGTCATTTTAAAGGTGAGCTTTGCAGAAGTGATGGCATGTTCAAAACATAAATCTGTTGAAATCCAAATATGTTTAGTCAGATGTTTTCATTGTTTTCACAGATTTACTAAACACATGTCCAACATCATATGAAATAACTTTGGTAAGCAGAACATAAAACTTGTGTTTTGTACTGATTTATAGGGACATTCCATAGCCTGTGTGAATCACCTAAAGTACTTAGCACATCCCATAAATGCTCCAGAAACTGGAGACATTAAACTCATCATGTTTCTCTACCGTTCCCAAACAATGAATGTAGTGTGCAGGCCACATTATCCTGTTGAAAGAGGTCACTATCATTAAAATATTATTAAAATAAAATAAAACTTTAATTGTTTTTTCCTCTATTATATGAACACACTTTGTTAACAGCATTCAGACAGCCTCTGCAAAGTGTTTGGAAAGTCTTTGGAATAGAACCAAAGACTGGTAGTAAATGCATACAAATATTTAAATGAACTTCAAGGTCTTATTCTTTTGACTCCAATGCCTGTTTCTACTGAATGGGCTGCATATGCATTTGGATTTATATTCATGCATCTGTAAGATGCTCCTATCCATAATTATATATAATCACAAACAAGGAATGACAAACTGAATATTTTTATTTGGCTGGTATTTCCATTGTACACTTCTGAGCACAGACCACAGCCACCTTTGCTTACTCTGATATGTTCAATGTGAGGAGAGAACTTTCAAACACACACACACACCTCATTCAATGCCTTCTAAAATGCCACCTCAATGCAGTTGATTAATAAGCAATTCAAGTTGATGCCTTCAGTCTGAATTGCTTCTTATTGGAATCAATCACTTAGAATGACAGTAGGATGTCCTTCATGCTCATTCATGTCATCATAATACACCAATATAGTGTTCTGTTGTTCTGGTTGCTGAGTTGTCACTTTACATGAAACTGCTATGTCATAAAAATGTGATTACATTTTCACAGCATATTAGCATCATACAATATAAAGCTACAACTCAACAAACGGGAAACAGAACATCATTAGAATTTGCATTGTTAGCACTACAAAATATTGATTGCTTTCAGAAAGAGAAAGACATACACAAACATGCAAGGAGAGAGAGAGAGAGAGAGAGAGAGAGAGAAGGAGGTCCCATTGTAAACAATGCATGATCAAAATTAACAAAGAGATCAAACAGAAAAATGCAAATGCACTAAACAAGAACACTTCAACAGTATTACCCAGTATATAATCTCTGTTTAGTGTTTTTTAAATGCAGCAAAAGATGCACATTAACACAAATGGAATATGTGTTTACAATGTATCTGAATTTAACATTCAGTTTACTAAGACTGCAGCTTATTACACAAATTGTGCATAATCCTGCCTACTAACTGCACTTTCATAATGCAGAGAGCACAGTTAAACATGTCAACAGGCAGAATACAAACTATAAAAGGAAAGTGCAGTGATGAAGAGTGGTATTCTGAGGGTAAACATTCTTTCAGGACATGCTCAAGGCTTGTGCCTCCATCTAACCACTGGGGTGGTTGTTGTTGTTTTTGTTGCTGTTGTTGTTAGAGGACATTTCTCAACAATCTACAATATTACACCAGGTTTTAAAAAGTGGAGGAAAACCAATGATGAGAATGGCTCAAGCAGAATATGTAATCAGCCTCACAATTAACATATTCACCCACTTTACAATTCCAACTCTGATTGGTATGAATCGATCGAATTCTATATAATCTAGCCGATGTCCAATAGTTTCTGTGTGAAATTTTCCTTTTATATCGTATTTATTTATTTACTTCCTTTATTATATCGTCCCGCACTGGATAGTATTCCTAACCATTTTTCGATATTACAACATAAATAATTTTGCCCTATTGTCCTATTTGCCCTATTGTTATGGGCTGTAGATGTTGAATTCAAATAGTTAGTCAGGTATCAATGAAATTTACTTTAATGATACAATGCCTCAATTGCAAGAACTTCCAGAAACTCTCTCCTCCTCCAATCCAATATTTCATCTTTGAGTATGACAAGTATCCAATTTTCAAATATTCACCCCCTCAGATTGCCACTGTAGACCCTGCTTTTCCCTTTTTATATTTGAGGGATATGCCAAATTAAGGGCTATGGTTAGGGCAACACCACTTTTGCCCTATCGCTACATAATTAATAAATTGGTGGTCTTCCTTACTGGGTGCATACACATTCCACAACACCACTTTCACTCCATTTACAACACAAACAACCCAGCCTCATCTTCGAATTCACTGAGCAGTTAGAACCATTACATCTCACTGATTACTCAACAGTGATGACTGAAACACATGACCCAACCAAACTCGCCTAATTTTTTTTTATTCAGATGAGTTTCATGAATAAAAGAGACATCTGTTAGTTTATACTTAAGATATGTCAGTATCTTCCTTCTTTTAACTCAACTACCACATCCATTAACATTCCACAAAATGAAATGAACCGAGCAGTCTCAGTTTACACACATCATCTAATACACTGAATGGCTGTTTGAACATAATGCATTGCACATAACTATGAGTTGCTGTACCATCTGTCCACGATGTATCAGTAATTTTTTTAACATTAACCAAGCAACATAGAAAGATATCAGCTGTTTGCTGACCGGCTGTTGGTTGGCAGCACCCCAACAAACTCCACCACCATCTAAGCCTACCTGTACAGTGATCTCCATAATCACCTCAGTTCTCTGTGTTTGTCCATTCAGTCCTTTCCACAACACTTTTCCTTAATGAACTTCTCCACATCTTGGCTGGTCATAAATACACAGTCTTTACCCTTCCATGTAAACCGTAAATTCACTGGATAAGCATGAGTGTATCTAATCTCCATTCCTTGACGCATTCTTCAAGCAGCATAGAATGACTTGCATTTCTCATAAGCATTTTATTGTTTCTCATTCCTCTACTCTTCTGATGTGTTCCTCCACCTTTGTTATCCTGTCCTGCATGGCATTCATCCATCAATTATTTTATTGTAGTCACATCAGTGCACATCAGTAAAGTTTAAACCAGTGATCTCCATACCAGAAGGTCATTCATCTTGGAATAGCTATTCGCCTACATTTGCGGTGAACTATCATCTGTTATTGGGTTTTGGTGCGTGTTCATGCAATTTGTTGTAGCTCCCTTGAAAAACTTTGATGTAGTTGTTCACATCCTTGTAATTGTGCTGATAATGTGTGCACAGTGTAACTGTAGATATTAACTGTGAGCGAACACATCTATTTGGATTAAAAATGTGGTGGGTTTTAAGTCGGTGTGCTGCCATCATGCATGGCCATCTCACGACTTCCATGCTAGGATTTTTTATTTTCTGTGTCACTCCCCACATCTCTTGATTCGGGCCAGACACCCCTTGATCCGACACAACAGCGAAAGCCTGTGCTGAGCATTTTCCAAGGAGGAAAATGACCTTGACCTTGACCCAGATTGCATTTGTTCCTTCAGGACATCAGGTGCTTCAAAGTCGAAAAGGCTAAATTTACCATTACAAAAATAATTGAGTCAAGTCACAACAGAATTCAAAAGGGAACTGTAAGAGGCCAGCCTAGGGCTGAACCAAAGATTGTTCCTAAACCGACCACTAGAGGGAGACCCAGGTCTGGCATTGCGGGAGGGGGGGGGGGGGGAGCCACAGGGCACCTCCCCTTCACAATCAGCCCCATCACATTCTTCTCTTTATAAGCTGGGCTTGCAAACACACAGATTGTGAAGTCTTTGTATGAGAATATGATCAGGATACTTGTGTTTCACTTTACACACTCTTATATGCGTCAGTAATGTTATTTGGAGCTTCCTAGCTCTTCCTCAGCCTCAGCATTCAGGTATTCCACCAGCCAATGCCCAAATCTCAGAGCTTACGAGCTCTTCCTCCATCTTTAGATAGCACTCTCTTCAAGCAACCCCTTTAGCACATTTATAAAAATGCACCCAGCACATTTTCATTCGGGCACACACAGCTATTCCAACATTTGTCTTTTTGAGGGACCCTATCTGCCCATTCCTTCCGGACTGACCAGCCTGTCCCTCCTGGTGTTTTCCTATTTTCTTTTCTTCCTTTCTACTGTCTGTTTTTGGGTAGAACTCCATCATAAAAGAGCTCCAAGCTGAATCACCAGCCAGTAGTTCACTCACCTCTCATCCCAAGGGGTGTGAACTCAAGCCACCCTCCCAGCAGGTTCTTACAATCTCTCACTGTGGGTTCACACTCCTTCTGCCGTGGGTTTTATTGCTCGCAGTAGATTCCTGTTGCTCACAATCTCTGCACTTGGGTGCTTCTCTGTAAATCATGATCAGCAGGTCATTCTGCATTACAGAAAGACTTTAAAACCATGGAATAGAATCTGACAAGAGCCTCAGGATTGTGCTTCCTGGTTGTGGTGCTGTGATTGGCCGGCATGAGGAGACCCTGCAGCAAATTATTTCTCAGCTGCAGGGGCTCACCACCCTCTTGCAGGCCAGTACTGTGGCTTCTGGACAGGCTAGGTCTGAGCCCCACTACCAGAAGCCCCAGCCCCAGGTCTCAAACCTTACCTCCCAATTCCAGAATGCTATGAAGGCGACTGAACGCAGTGCAGAGGCTTCCCTCTCCAGTGTTCACTTGCCTTTGAGCAGTAAAGGTGGCAAACCAAGAGGGCCAAAGTGGCATTTATCATTTCTCTTCTCACAGGGTGAGCCCTGGTGTGGGCCACCCCATCTGGTAAAATTGGCTGAACCTGTGTGCCTCTGTTGCCTCTTCTACAGAGCAGGACGTTTGATCATCCCAGTTTGGCGGAAGACACTGTCCCTAACCTCCTTGATCTGTGCCATGGGAAGAGGCCCGTTGCTGATTTTGCCATCAAGTTCCACACTCAAGCAGCCAAGAGTGGTTAGAACTTGGCAGTTCTCATGGTGGCCAACACACAGGTGGACCAGCTGGCCCCCCGTGAACCCCTCCTCTCCTGCACCTCAGAACCTTCAGGGGACTCCCCACAGCAGTTGGACCATGCATGGCTGTCTCCCCAGGAGTAGGAGGCTCACCAGCAGGAACACACTCCCTACTGCACTGCCCAGCCCTCTGGGGTCTTCCTCACACTCACCTTAACTCTGTGTCCCAACCTTGTGGAATGTCTCAATGCCTTTGTTAACTCAAGGGCAAGGGTAATTTTATTGATGCCAATAAAATTGGCTTCCTCACTGGGTTTACCAGTAGTGTCACTCGATCACCTGCTTCCCCTTTTTGTCATTTATGGCTGCTACCTGGGGGCAGTCACCCAACAGACCTATCTGCTTTTCCTTTGGGTGGGCCAATACACCTCATTCTCTTTCTGGTGACTGCCCCCACTCCTTTGATTCTGGGCTTTCCCTGACTTCAGTATCACAACCCATGAATTGACTGGCTTGCGCAATCCATGGTACCACGGGGACTGGAGCGTCCTCTCTGGGAGTGACCAGATGCCATAACCAGTCTCCTCTACCCCACCCACCATACCCAGTGGGACCCAAGTGCCTTTTTAATACTGGGACCTCAAAGAGGTTGTCAACCCATGGATCCTGGTACACAGGCCGTATGGCTGTGCCATTGACCTCCTATCTGGCACCACTCTACCCAGGGGCTGACTTTTCTCCCTTATATGGCCATCCACCTCACCAGCAGGGACAGGGTTCCTCTTTGTTGGGAAAAACAAAGAATCCTGCATAGATTTCTGAGGTCTTAATAAAATCACAGTCAAGGACTGCCATCTTCTCCCCATCATGGCCTTGGCCTTCAAGCCACTGCAGCAGGCCTCCATTTTTACCTACGCAGCACCTATAATCTCATTTGGGTTCACAAAGGTGATGAATGGAAGACTGTTTTCATCACACCCTTGGGGCATTACAAATACCTCGTGATGCCCTTCAGACTTATGAACACTCTGACGGTCTTCCAAAGATTCATCAACGAGGTCCTGAGGGAGGCCCTAGATCACTACGTGTTCACCTACCTGGACGACATCCTAATATGTAGTCAGTTGGTAGATGAACATGTAGCTCACATAAGGCAGGCTCTCCAGCTCCTCCTGGAGAACCACATCTTTGTTAAATTAGAGACATCCATCTTCCATGCTCAGTTACCTTCTTGGGGTTCATGGTGTCCAAGGGTTGACTAAGCATGGACCTGGCCAAGATTGAGACAGTGGTGGACTGGCCACGTCCCACCTTGCTTCAGCTTGTGCGATGCATCTTGTGCTTTGTTAACATTTTCTAATGCTTTGTGTTGAATTTCAGTACAATAGCTGCACCTCTCACTGACTTAACAAAATAAATTACTGGAGCAATCTGAGAGCCCACCAAAAGCCCAGGAGGCTTATGACAAGCTGAAGCTATCCACCACCCCTGTTCTACAGCTCCCAAACCCTGAACTTCCCTTCAAAGTTGAGGTTGATGCCTCTGACGTAGGTGGAGGAGTCATGCTCTTCCTGCACTCCAGGTCAGATGGTAAACTCCATCCTTGTGCCTATTATTTGCACCACCTTACACCTATGGAGTCCAACTATGTCATGGGGGACTAGGAGCTTTTGGCCATCAAACTGGCCCTGGAGGAATGGAGGTACTGGCTGGACAAGGGTCTGTCACCAATTCCTGGTCTGAACAAGCCACAAGGGATACAGTTCAGGGCTTCAGTTAGCCTTTCATCTGGCTATCACCTCCAGTCCAAAAGTCCTTGCCTCCTCCAACCCCTCCTCCTGGCCAGACCACCTGTTTAAACCAAAGTTTCATGTGTCAGCTCTGTCTGCTGCGGATCTTAGTTTTAGCACTCATGGTAGTTTCCCGCTGCGGGTTCACACCCAGTCTGCCACGGGTCTTTGTTTTCACCACTTGTGGAAGATTCCTGTTGCTCTCACAGTCTCTGCTCTCGGGTCTCGGGTTGCTCTGGTCCTGCTGATTTGTTACAGTGAACAATGTGACTTCCAGGGATTGTGGTGAAAGTGCATTTTTTAGCAATCTTGGAGAATATTAAAGTGAAGACTGCTTGTAGCATTATACCCTCGAAGTATGTTATAGAGAGAGCTTAAGGTACTGCCCAACCGAAGCAGTTCTCAAGTGTGAAACACTTTGGATATTAAGGATGGTAGCGTCCCTCCTGACAAAATTTTTTATCTGTAAATAATGGGACAAAATCCTGTTGTATAATATTCTTCTTTCTTAGTTGGCTAAAAGACATAAGAGCGGGTCCGTCTAATAAATCATGCAGAAAGCCCTTTAGTCACCCAAATTCGAAAGCCACTAATATGTTTGAATAGGGAAGTGAAAATGCTGTTATACATTTGATCAAAAAATGGTGGTATAATTATTCCCAGATACACAAAACCTTCGTTTCAAGCTACCCAGAGGCATTGCTTCCAACTTGTTGAAATTTATTCTGTAACTTGAGAAGGTATCAAACCTGTCAATGGTCTCGGTAAGAATGGAGATGGATATTTCAGGCTTAGTCGAGAAAATCAGAATTATTTGCAATGGTCAAACACCTTCTCAGCATCTAATGACACAACCACACTGGCTATTGACTGCTGTTGGAAAATTGTGTTTAATAATCTATGCAAGTTATTAGATGAACAACAACCCTTAATTAAATCTGTTTGATCTTCATTAATAAGAAAAGGAAGTAGCCCTTCCAACCATGCCGCAAGTATGTTACAGAGGAGTTTTAGGTCTACATTTAATGAAGGAATAGGCCTGTAGGAGGTATACTCTTCATGTTGTTTGCCCTTCTTCAAAATTAAAGAAATATTTGCTTCCCTCATAGGAAGAGCAGCCTTTCCAAAGGAATCATTGAACATATCTAGTAAGGTGTCCACCAGCGTATCTTGAAACACTTTATAAAATTTACTGCTATAAAATTTGCTTTATAAAATTTATTTTTAAAAAAGTAACATGTCAGGTCCTGGTGCCTTCCCAGACTGCAAACCTCAAACACTTCTTTTCTAGAAATGGGGGCACTGAGACCCGATTTTTGATTTTATGACAAGTTTGGGAGATTAAGAGCTGTCCTTCATTTCTATAGCATCCAAGTGTAGGTCTGATTTATATACATTTTCATAAAAAAGCTTAAAGGTGTCATTAATGTTTGCTGTATTATAACATTATCTATATCTGATGAGAGAGTTTGTGAAGCTTCTTTTTCCAGATATGCTTTGTCGCCGTGTTCATAAGTTTCTTTGACAATGGGTTTATGACAATCTCTTTCAGCCTGATTGAATTTGGTTTCTAAGGTCCCCTTTGTTCATCCTGCATACTTCTCTTACTGAACATACACTCAACAAAAATATAAACGCAACACTTTTGTTTTTGCTCCCATTTTTCATGAGATGGACTTAAAGATCT
>JBBPCZ010124447.1:0-25511 GCA_037974445.1 Brycinus macrolepidotus | reverse complement strand
CAGGAAGGGACCGCCCCCAACGCTCAGCAAAGGTAACTCAGAGAACAAAGAAACACATGGTTAATGACAAACCAACTAATTCTATAACCTTACAGTGCTCAAATGTGTGCACTCCATGTAAAACAATGTCAGGTTAAAGCAAATAAACTAAATCAAGCAAAGTAATGTGAACATGAGTATAAGTGACTGTAAATGATAGACTGTGCAGCAAATTAACTAAGTGCATAGGTGGAATATGGGATAATACTCCCCTGTGTGGCTGTAGCCGTCATATTGCATGTCAACTGGACTTAGAGTTTTCGTACATTTTTGTAAAGCATGGTAGACTTTGTTTTTTCCCCTCTAAATAGCAGTAATTCTAAAACTGTACAGTGCATGTCTGGCTTTGATGTCATCGTTTTGCACTAATTTAATCTCTGGAATCAATCCAAGCATGAAAATGTAAATATCAGCCAAATTAAACAGTGTCTTTCAAAATCGTCCTGAATTCACTCAAGGAATGAAGTCGTAATGAACCACTCTCAACACAGCTGTGCCACTGGTATGTTATGCTGGCATATCAGACACATGCCTGTAACTAAGCAGACAACCAAGAAAATCTGGAGGTCAAGTGGACATATAGTGCAATTATAGATCAAAACGGTAAACAGATGCAGATCCCAGTTGTGCAATATTTCTAAGCTGCAGTATGACATTGATATAAGTGGACTGGAGTTGAAGTAGTAGTTTGAAGAATGTGATTAGGTGCGTGTATGTGTGAGCGAGTGTGTTTTATGTCTGTGTGACTGGAAAAGCATCACTTGTAGCTGACAGTCCTCTGATAACATGCTTTCTCTGTGTGCCAAACTATCATTCTCATAGAAAAGGACTTTGGATTAGCCATGAGATTGCCTGTGAGGGTGTATTTGTGTTCCTCTAACACTAACAGGGGATTTTTCTTCTGCAGAGTGAAGGTGACCTATATAGCCTTTGTTTACCCTGCCTCTGAGGCTGGGGTGGTGGTTAACATGAGGAGAAAGAAAAATGATCCTTGCCCTTGGCCGCCGTTTTTCAGCAGAGCTTCCTGGCTAGCGGTGAATGGCTAGCTTGGATTTCACTGAATGTTAGTGAAAAATGGTGGCAATGCCCAAAGGATGCCCAAATGGTGGCAATGCCCAGATGCTCTACATCTGTTGGTTTTATAGATGGGCAAAGGTCATATGGTTTGACTCTTAAACCCTATTCTTAACTGGGTTAGTTTTATACTTATTCTATATAGCTTTGGTGCTCTGGAATACTGTTACCAGTGTTGGGGTAACAGTATCTTAGAGCATGGTACAAATCTATGTTATGTACTGGTCCTACTTTAGTGTCTCTACTAAATAACTACTATCATTACATTGGGTTGGGGCTCTCCAGGCACTTATGTCAATTTTTTTTTCACACGGGTGTTTTTTTTTTTTACAGTTGGTGTTGACAGACTTCTTTGCTTCAATAAATCAATAAGTGAAATGACCGCGCAAAACTCAAACATGCTCACAATTAAGGCTTAAATTAGAATTTGCGATGTGTGTTTGTGAGAGGGTTTTATGGGGGTGATTTGGTCAGCAAGGCATGGGGTGGGGGATTATTGTGATTGACAAACTAGCAAGTGCTTCGTCAGACTAATACATTTCTGTTGGAAGACCTTCAAAGATGAATGCATCTGACATTACCATTGAATCTGATGGAATTATTTTCTTATTTTTGAGCAGGTCAGAGGTGACCCTGTAAATAATAATTTTGTGCAGCTGTAAAAGAAATATTTCCATATGGCTTCGAAGATAACATCACCTTTTAGTTTAGGTGGCGTTGCCTATACTGGGACTTGAATGCATCAAGGTCTTGCATGGAGTGATTTCATGCTAGTAAATAAAGCACTGGCTTTAATATAGACTCCCCATTGTAGAGTCCCTAAAGTAGACTGTGCACTGAAATGCAGATTTGCTAATCAAAACCTGAGGATTTGTTGACCACTGAAATTCACACTTGGTAAAATGATAAAAAGCTCACAGCCAGCTGTGATAGGCTCTGGACTGGAATGCAAACTCCAAGTCTGTATTCTTTCTTCCGGATGATCTGTTCAGTTTGAGTGCTTTGAGTATGGAAGTGTTTAAATTGATTTCCTCAATTTTTGTTTACTTGTTACACTTAATTGTTTCCAACCATCAAATAAAATATGCTAATGTAATAATGTAAGACTTTTGGAATAATGTTCTGGGAACTGGTAAATTGAAAGTGGATCTTTCAAGATTGGTCATGTTACAGCTAACACAGCATTTCACAGTGAAAACAGCAGTCAAACATGGTGATGGTAGTGTAATGAGATGCTTCAGTACTTCTGGGCCTGGACAGCTTGTCATAATTGATTACTCTCTACTAGTAAATTCTAACTCTATGCGGTCTCCTCAGGTTGCTCCATTACATTTGAGTGCATTGAGGATGGAACTGTTTAAATTGTGTGGAAGAAGCTCTGTCATTTTGTGAAATTCCCAGTGGGTCACCATGTCCCGTCTCTGACAACTGACTGAATGAATCACTGAGCTGCGGTAAGTGGAAATGAAGCATCTGAGTGGGAACAAGTCCTTATTTGCTGACATAGCTGTGGACCATTGTCATGCTGGGAAAACTATACTTCCTATGGGGATAATGGAGTATTTTTCTTTTTGCTTCATCCTGAAACAAGCAATTACTGCTTCAGGATTCCGCTTAAATAAATCATTTATGTAATTATTCATCACTGTGAAGGTTAGGGGAAAATTAATTATGTATAGACGTGTTTAAATATAAACATTGGTTAACATGTTCATGTTACAAAAATAAATAAATAAATATTTATACTGTTTTATTAATAGGCTTCTTTTGACAGAGGTAATTTTGACTGCTGTAGTTAAAAGCTTATGAACACATTAAGGACCCTTACAGAACCAATAAAGTCATCAAATGGAATAAAATTATAGTGTTATTTTCTTTAGTAAGGTATGGTTGTTTTAAGGTGTTTATCTGGAATCTTGATTTGGTCCAGGTTGGAAGGTAATTAAAAACTATCCAGAAAAAAAAAATCCACAAAATCAAGCATTACATAATGTAACACAAATAGTTGAACAAAATTCTCAAGTGACTTCTTGCTGCTTCTTTGTTCACTGAAGCCAAGCTTTCAAGCCAGTTTCACTGCAAGTTTGAATGGAAAACTTTGTCCCTTGAGTAGACATGCTCATATGTTTACTCTCTGTGCTGTGCGTGCCCCAGAAATAGCCGTAAAGAGAAACTAAGAAACATGCTTCTGTGAAAGTACAGTAATTAACTGTAGTTTATTGGCCATTGGGGCTTTATGTTATGGTTACATTTTAATTACTTTTGCTTTAGATGCACACGGAGCATCATCGGTAGTGTTATAGCCATCTCATTCTCATCAGACCTTTTCTAAATCGCCCTTTTGTCCTGAAGGGCCAATGTAGAGCAAAATAAGACCATTTGAGTCTCCATGGTAACATACAGGTCTACCAAACCAAGCAGTGGATCAGTGAACCTTTCTAGAGAGTTCAGTTCCAGTTGTAATGTAATATCATTAGGATCTCAAATTCAGAAAAAGACTTTGATGGCTAGATGTGAAATAATAAAATGAGCATCAAGACCTCCATCCATGCTCTTTTTGACCCCAAAAGCACTCTTGACTTGATATTTTTGAGTCGTGGACCTCAGCCTAGCACCTCCACATTTTCTCAATTCCTGAATATGTGCCTGACGTTCCACTGCAACTACTATGCTGAGAATAGTCCATCACCCAAATTATATGGGGTCAGAGGGGGGCCTTGTGGGCAGCAAGTGACCATTTATAATTAAGGTAGAGTGTAAAATTGGGCCTGATAACACATTGGTGAACCAAGCTCCTCAGCTTCTTTAAGTTGTACCCTTTGTTAAAACAATCAATCAGTTCATTCAAAAGATCACCAAGTCCAATGCCAAGTGTTGGCTAGAAGGGTATCAGCCTTCCAAGCACTAGGTTTTGAAGCAGTGGGTCTGCATTCTCTGGAGTGATTGAACTCTAGCATGGATTTGAGTGGTGTTTGTGATCCAGAACTAATCATCCAAATTCAGTTCCTGACCTCACTAATGGTGAATGCAATAATAATATAATGGAAATGATCCGACATGTAATGTAACTTTCCCAGAAGAGGAGAGAATGTTACTGCAACAAAGGGGGGGGGGAAGCTAGTGTCTACAAACTTTTGGACATGCAGGGTAGAAGCTTGTATAAGATAGGTGGACCTAGCAAAGTGGCCAGTGAGTACACGAAAATTCATATAGGACTTTCTGCCTTTCTGGCGTGATCCACAAAACCTTACGGAGGCGACTGATGAATCACATCCACCAACATCCAAATTGAGCTTATTTTAACAATTATCCAAATGCATTCAGTCATATTTTTTCCTTTTCACCATTTATAACCAGAGGAGCTCAGTCACTCAGGTAAGTGGACCTCACAAAGGTGCTAGGGAGAGTAGATACAGAGTAGAGGTTTCTAATAAAGTGACTGGCTATTATAACATCAGTAATCACTCTAAACCCTACTTGCACATTTCTGAGGAACAGATGTATAGTAGTCATACTTCAGTGTGCTACAAACAGTCTACCTCTTAAACATTAATAGTACCATGAAGAGTCCTCATAATCTGGCTGTCTCATTGGATATTTATGTCATTATTTATTATTTTCCCCATGTCTGGTTATATTGTCTTCCATCGCTCGCAGAAGCTAAACATTGCATTTTCTTTGCTCTCTGTTTTCTTGAAACATTAGGAATGCTCCAGTTGAAGAATGTCAGTGCTACTGAGGAGGGAAATGTATGGAAAATGGAGTTTTATATGCACAGATAATTTGGCTTTGCCAGTTTGCCATATTCTCCCCTTCATTTTGAATAAAACAGACTCGGCCTTCAGCTAAACACTTTGGAGATAGACTTTGTGTGTGTGTGTGTGTGTGTGTGGTCATGAGTGTATGCATGCAGAGGCACATGTGTACCTGTGAAAATGTCAGTCTACAGAACAGAATAGAATTGATGTTAAAAGGGCACTTTATTAGAAACACTTTCGTAGTAGCTCCAGATCGCTAATGTACATTTAGACACTATAGCCCATCTCTTGGTGCACTGTTGTGTAAGCCATCCTCTACCCCAGTTTCTACCCCAGAGCCACTCTATTTTGGAAATATTTCTGTCATGGACCACTATTGACCTCGCAGTGACACTGAGTTTTAAAATCTTTTGGAACACCAAGTAGAAGTTTCTGATAAAGTGGCCAGAGAGTGAAAGTGTAAGGTTAGTGTTTTCAAAGAAAGTGGCCAGTTACTGGATGTGCAAGGTAGAGATGTAGTTTTTAAATAGTGGCCAGTGAGTGGATTTGTAATTAAATTCAGTTAAATCTGTTTAGGTGTTGAACTCTGCTTAATCATAAGGCTTGTTATCCAAAACAGTACTAGAAGCAGTACTGAAGCTTCTATATGAGGTATGTAGTTATGAAAGTCTTGCTCCACTACCAGATCTTTAGATTGTAAGTGGCTAAAATGAATTTCCTTTTTCTGACCTCTTGCGTTTAGTCCATAGTATCTGGTTGTAAGGGAATCTCCTTGGCCACTGTGGCTGGCAATGTTTATTTGAGGGCACAGCAGGTGATTGTGGGGTCATTAATGGCAGTGCCAGAAGGCAGTTGCTTGGAGATAGAAGTAAGAGTGCTCTGCAGGGAGAACATGGCTTAGAGGTGGACTGCAGTCACAAAGAGTAACAAGCAGGCCTGTTTTTACTGCGTATTCAGTCCCACCCTCCCAACCCCCCGACTTGGTCTGCAGCAACGTTTTGGTAGGCGGTACATGTCAAAGTAACATCCAAATGAAGACCAGGACTCAGGGCTTTCCAGAAGAACATTGCACAGAGCATCACACTGCCTCCGCCAGCTTTCCTTATTCCCATAGTGCATCCTGGTGCCATCTCTTCCCTGGGTAAGTGATATACACACACCCGGTGGTCCATTTGATGTAAAAGAAAATGTGATTCATCAGACCATGGTCCACTTCTGATGTTCTGATCCTTCTGATACTTCTGATGTCCCACCAAGTATCATTGTGCAAACTACATGCCTGATCATCATCATACACTTGCTAGACCATGTCTAGCTTCTTTTCACTTTGTAGCAAATAAACAAATCGCAGACATGACACATAAAACTTTTTTGTTTAATAGATAAACATTCCAGCTTCATGAAGCAGACCTCAAAGAAACTCAATTACATTATTTTAATTAATGGCAATGTTTTTTTTTCCCCAGGTCAAGTAGAGGAAAAATATAGAGTCATCCAGTGTGTAAAAAAAAAACAAAAAACAATTGGCTCACCTTGTAATTTGCATTTGTATAACACATATGGGCACAAGTCTAAAATGCAAATGAGTCTGTGGTTAAAAGAGTGCTTGAAGACCTTGGCTAGCTGTTGGACTTGGTTAATTGAAAGGAAACATGGCCCCTCAAGAGAGCTGTCAAGCTGATCTGTGCACTGCTATTTGAGACGACTATGAGTTGGACCCAGCTTGATGGAGGATCTTGTTTTTCATCAGTGAAGTCCAAGCCTCAAAGAATTCAGGCCTGAAAAGGAGCAACAAAGTACAAACTGTGATATGTTGCTGATCCCATAATGTATCATGAAGCAAGAATGTTCAGCTGTTAAACACTAATTGTTTTGTGTCATATCTGTGATATGTTTATGTTACAAAGTAACACCGTCCTCTAAGTGCGATGACTCCATAATTTTTGCAAGGGGTTATATCTTTGCTGAGCGACCACATTATTTGGAGTAGAAAGAACATTTGATTTGATTTTTGACCAGATCGCTGTCTTTATGTATGTGAAATGTGTTTGTGTTTCACACCGACTGGCCTGATTGCGAGGTAGCCATGGAAACACCTCCTAATGGCGCAGGGCTGAAGATGGTCTGTGAAAATTCCATCAAGTTGGGTTCACGTCTATTGCGGTCAGGTCAATACATGTGCCGGCATGGAGGATTTGTGTTTGTGTATATACGTGTGTGTGTGTGTGTCTGTGTGCATTCCCATCTTTCCTTTGATTATGCTACGTGTTATTTCATGGTGGCATGCTCTTTCTTTAAATGTTGTAGAGTGTGTGTGTGGGTGTACGTGTGTGTGTGTGTGTGTGGGTATGCCTGTATGTGTGTGTATGTGTGTAATTAATTTCTCTCAGACTTCAAAGGGTTGAAGATAGCTAGCCTGCCTGCCTGTGGTTATCCCAGAGGTGGTGCTGGAGGAGGGTCAGAAGAGCAGTCAGACACACGCACACACACACACACACACACACATACTGTCTCTCACACACACAAACATTCTAGTTCTTTGACCACTTGTGAAAATTCTTCTATTTTTAATTTCTTGTCTAATTTACAACAAAGTGTTATTAAAAAAATTTATTATCAGGCAATTCATAAAACAGCTAAAGCATTTTGAGTGAAAATTAGACCCTTTGAAATATATACATGGATTTCAGAGTTTCTTAGAGATTCTCATTTGCTTTAATGACAGTGGAACAAACACCACATTTTTGCACAGAAGCCTCTGATATCAGTACCTGAAAGTCATCTATATGCATACTTTACGGAAAGGGAGGAAGAAGAGAGGCGGCAAGAAAGGAGAACTTTTTTTGTTCAAAAGCCTTATCATGGTCAGTGTCACATATTTGCTTCAGTTTAAAGTGGAAAAAGAAATTCTTCAGAATCTTGATTTCTCATACATTTTACTAATCAGAACCTTTCCTTTTTTATTATAAAACATTCTGTTGTTTCCAGGTTTAAATGAAAAAAACCCCAAAGGCCCCCCCCCCCCCCCCCCCCCGTCTATCAGTGGCAACCTACAACAAAAACAGCCCAAAAAATAAAAATAAAAATAAAAAATGGGATTCTAGTAGTATTTCAGCATTGAGCTAATGCCAATACTCATTAATATTTTTAGCTGTTCTAGATATCTGATGGTATGTGACAAATAAACACAGACATCTGAGGCTTGCATAAGGCATGCCACACTTTACCTAAAGCTTGAATATTACATACAATATATAATACAATATATTAGCATATTTGAGCTTTTATGTACCATTTCTAGTACCTCGTTCAGTAAAGAGTTCTGGAACTGAGCTACCACTGTTTACTCTCACTGAAACATTTCTACTGGTTAAGCTGCAGCTTGTATTCACAGTCAGTGACGTGTTGACGACTTCCAGAAGGATAAGGGTGATGTTTTTCTCACAATATCGGCTCCAACCATGATTATTTGATTCTTTGCTTTCTAATTAATGATGATTAATCTGACACGTTAGATCAGGTGGCAAAACACTTTTATCATCTTCCGCATTTCAAAAAATAAAGGGCTCTGAACAAAAACAATCACGCTTCCGTCATGTGAAATACTTATTTTATATGTGTATATCCTCTCTATAATACGTTGATTAACACATTTTCCAAAAAGATTTCTGAGAACAGTCAGATTTGTACTTGGCTTATATGTAAACCAAATGTATTTTTGTTACAAGACAGACAAACACCCAGTAAATGCATACCAAATAAATACTGTATAATTTAAAATGAATAACACACTTTAGGGCTCTCAAGCAGTGCAGATGTTTAAGTGTTAGTTCTATCACCAGGAGATCATGAGATAAATGCCATAGCCATCCGCAGCCGAGACAGATCTGATTTTTCGGGATACCTGATTTGAGCAGGACACATTTTGTGCATTCTGAAGGACAAAAGACCTCTGACATTTCCATCTGGATCTCCAGAAATGTGTGTCAGTTTGACCAGCTCAGTTATCACGTACCTAGTCAAGGTCAAGTCAAGACCAGTCCAAAGGGGTTTGAGTCAAAGTCATGACTGTGTCCAAATGAGACAAAGAGTTAGCACCAAAACAGTATCCCCTTTGAAACTTACTAACTGGTTTATGTTTGTGTGATGCTGGAGATACAATATATCTTCTATACTAAGATCATTTTAGTAAAGTAAAGTGGCCTCTTAAAGTCCTGCATGAACACGCCACACCACAGCGCACAGTGTGACCAGTATGAAATTCTTTCTCTGCATTTAACCCATTCACCAAGTGAAGCAGGGGGCTGTCACCAGCGGGGCGCTCAGGGAGTAGTGTGTGGGGACGGTACCTTGCTCAAGGGTACCTCAGTGGTGTCACTAGCAGTCCTGGGATTTTTAGCAGTTTTGCGTTATTATTTGTAATGATTTAAAGGCAAGTAGCAGTGTAGCAACACTATTGGATCAAATCAGCCCATATTTTTTACTTTACTTTTTAAGTAGAGCCGTTTCACCTGATTCGCTTGGCTCACCACCATAGAGTCTGTGGCCAAAATGAAAATGCTGAACATGAATGCATGAGATGAGTTTGGCAGGCATATGACTGGTTGCCAGGCGGTCAATGTCAATGCCTGTTCTAGATAGATTTTGAAATAATTAAACCAGTTTTCATTTTCTGAACAAGCTCACTTAATCAAAGATTTTGTGGCCATTTTCTTGATGGGGGATGTTTCTTTTTTTTTTTTACCTTTGTGGGTGGTTTTGTTTTTGGGTTTTTTTTGTCTTTTTTTTGTGTGGGTGGCCACCATGGAGAAATGTTACTTGTGGAAACACTGTTTTCTAAAGCCAACTAGACTTGGTCGAGACAAACTAGAATATTTTTACCGAGACAAATGGCCATAGCCCAAGTCCTAATTCTATTACAAATCTGAGACAACAGAAAAACATCTTAAGTTCAGACTGTAATGCCACAGCCCTGAGAGTATGGGCTTTTAACAACGTTTAGCTGTACATTCAGTAAAGATTTGAATTGAAAGATTTTCTCTGAATATTCTTGAAGCTTATTAGCCTTTTAGCAAAAGGTATGTACTGACCAGGTCACCAAGCTCTAATGTTTTGTTTTGTTCGAGTTCTAGTTACTAAAAAGCACAGTACTGTTGTGAAATACAGCACAATCAGTTATAGTCGATAGTGAATGGCACATATCAACCTTTAAGGTCAAAAAATGTGACTGGGTTGCCCCTTTGGCCCTTTTTAGTCAGTGCACCTGTGTTTGTGTCATTACTGTGGCAGACAACATGGATATGCAACTACAGACTCACTGTACAAATCAGACTCGGTCACTTGTCTGCTGAAATCTGAACATCTGATTTAAGTCTTAACATCTGATTTAAGGAACGTCTCATTTGACCTCTCTCGGTAAGTAGGATGCCCCCCATCACTCACTCATGCAATGGTAGCCAGTGTGGGTGTCTGTTAGCTGATGTAGCTAATTTGTTCAGTTAGCTATGAAATCAATGTGAAAATTTTGTGTCTTAAGATGTTTCTCAAACCCCATTGAGTAAGCAGTCTCAAACAGAATTATTATGAGGTTTCAGACACTGTATGGCATACTTCCATCTATAAAAACTGGGCAAAAATATGTCACAAAGCTAAAATGGGTAGTAGCAAGCTAAGCTTTTGTTTTTGTTCTGAACTTCTGTCCGTTTTTATGGATTATAGTATTTCTTACAGTGTCAAAAACCACAGCTTTCAGATGGCCAACCTATTTAGGCTAAGATAATGCACTTGACGTAACACAAAATGTGTTGTGCCTAAGCGGACTCACAAATGGACTCTCTTTTGAACAGATGATGCACTCTCGCCAATTTTGATTTTGTTCTGCTTTTACTTCCAGGCTTCAGGACAAACACGGAGGAGACTGGGAGTGTGTATATTGCACTTCATTTCCCTCTCGCTCTCTTTGTAACACCACAATGCATCGTGGGCACTCCTGATAATGCTCTGCAGCAGGAGATGAGAGAGATTTAATGAAAACTTACTCCTGCACTGCTTAATTCAAGCCCTAACATATCACAGCAACCTTTCAAGTTTGCTCCTCATAGTACAGGGTCAGTGCAAGAAGTGGATGGGTATAATTGGATGCTGGTTGTGAACTGTGCATTAAGGAGAGATTTAATATTTCTGTACTGTGATAAAGCAAGATTCAAGATGTTTTTTTGTCACATGCGCAATTATATATGTACAATATGCAGTGAAATGTAACCCTGAATCACAATGACTGAAAAATAGAAAAAAGAGTTGAATAATAGAATAATGTGATGAATATGCAAAAATCCAAATAACATAAATATAAATATATATCCATTCTATACACAAAAAAATATTGAAATGTTTACTGTGGAGAATAAATAGAATATGTGTTGTCATTGTTCAAGTGTGTAAATGGTGAATAGTCATGTGCCTTATAGTAAAAAAAGAAAATGGTCCAGAAGACATTATGGTATGGGGAGTGCTGCTGAGTGAATGTGAAGCATGTCCTGGTTGAGGAGCCTTATGACCTGAGCATAAAAGCTCCTCTGGAGTCTTTCAGTCTTGGCCATAAGGCTGCAGAACTGTTTGCCCAAATTTAGCAGGTGGAACAGATGATTGCTGGGCCCTTAATGTTTTGGATTGCTCTGGTCTTCTGATGTAGATGTCCTGTAGATGTAGAGAGGGCAGAGCAGATTTAGTGCAGTGTTCTGCTGCTCTTATCACTTGCAAGGCTTTGTGGTCTTGGACAGACCATGAAGTGATGCTCGTGGTCAAGATTCTCTCGACAGCAGCTGTATAGAAGGTTTTTAGGATGACTTGTGGGACCCTAAACCTCCTAATCCATCTAAAATGTAAAAATATTTCCTCGCCTTTGTGACCAGAGTGTTTGTGTGTTGTGACCAAGGCACTTAGACGCACTTAGAGGTGCTCACCATCTCTACTGGGTTGCCATTTATGTCGGTGGTAGAGTAAGAACATTGCTGTCTCCTGTTGTCTACAACCAGCTGACCCCAAAATCGTGGGAACCCACTTTGCCTCAGACCCACATGAACACACAGTGAATGGCCTAATTTTTCATTACAATTCTGTTTTATCTTGATTCCATGGTCCCCTTAAAATCCTGGACTGTCTCCTGTTCCCATCCTGCCCCTTGGTTCCCCAGTGACCTATGCTCTGTGAAGACCATTGCAGGACACCTGGAAAGGCTCTATAAAAGATCTGTCTCTTGAGTGCTTATAAGGCAGCTCTGTCCAAGTCCAAAGCACAATATAATTCCACCCTAATTGGTGACCAGAAAATCCACCCCAGACTGCTCTTTTCCAGCATTAACTGGTTACTTTGCCCTCAGAGTCCCCAGCCACTCTGATGCCCTGACCTTTGCTCCAGGTTTTCTTCCAGGCCAAAGTGGACTCAATCCACCAATATCTCCTACCATACGCCACTTTCCCTCAACTCTCCTCCCGTCAGGATGTCCCGTTGCCTGTTGTATTCCTGCCTTAGTGCTGCCTTTCCTCCTTCTCTCAGTCACAGAGCTGGTCATCAAAGCCAAGGCCTCATCCTGTCCATTGGTCCTCCGACCCACAACCCTAGTCAAGGCAAGGTACCCGTCCATTGCCCCATTACGGCTGACATCATAAACTCATCCTTGGAATTTGGTCTGGTACCCTCAATCCTCAAAATGTCTGCTGTCTCCTCAATTCTCAAAAAGCCTGGTTTGGGCCTGAACAATCTCAGTAACTATTGCCCAATTTACAACTTTCCTTTCCTCAGCAAAGTCCTAGACAGAGGAATCACTGCTGAGCTTCAGCAACACATGTCCCACCGTAAGCTCTATGAAGCCTTCCATTCTGGCTTTAGAGCACATCACAGCACTGACATTGCCCTTATTAAGATTACTAATGACCTCCTCATTGCTGACTCTGGCCACATCAGCATTCTCATTCTCATGGACGTCTCTGCAGCCTTTGATACAGTCGTCCATTCTATCATCCTCAACCATCTATCTGAATACACTGGCTCTCCTGGTTTCAGTCATACCTCAATAACAGGTCACAATATGTCACCTGTAAAGACTCATGCTCCCAATTAAACATTGATAAGTAAAATGCTGGGAAGTGGGGGTCTGTGTGGTCATTCCCTCAGTCTGAGTCAGACTCTGGTGCGTTTTCTGCGGTGTTTCTTTGTCCACCACCCAAGAGGCTCACCACTTTTGTTGCCAGCATCATGGAGTATCTTGGGAGGCAATGATGGATCGATTTTTTACCTATGTCCAGAATAGTTTTGCTGTCATAGTTTATGACAGTAAAACTACAATTGTGCGCATGAAATGAGTTGTGCACATAAAATGAGCAATTAAAAGAGGGTAAAAACTGAAATAAATGCACAGTCTAGACAAGGTGACCAGGAAGGCATTCGACCATGGCCACACCATCTTGTGCCTCACTGGCAGCATGGAGTTCTACAGAGCAGAAGGGCTCAGGAGATGTTCTTATATTGAGATTGACAACCATAAGAAATAGAGCGCTGTCTGTCTTGCTATTTCCTCATGTCGCTTAGTACTTTAAAGATGAATATGGAGTCTTTGTCCATTCTGTACCCCCTAGCAGAAAGTAACATTATACTCAGATGAACTTTCTGCTCAGTATTGTGAGGACAGATGATCTTGTAACCAAGGGTATATTTTGGGCTAACGAAACTGAATATAACTTTCAGTGTAATTCCTCATGGGTACAATGGTGCAGTCATCAAAGTTAACAAGATTCAAGATTCTTAATTTATCACAGACATAGTTATACAAGTACAATATGTAGTGAAATGTTCCCCCGAGTTGGCCCAATAAGACTGTGAAATAAAGTAACAATTTAAATGAAATTAAAGAGAAGAAGCTAAACTAAGGTAAGAAAAATATACAGAATAAAAGTTTATTCCAAATAAACAAACATTACAAATCAAAGCAAGATCTGCACAATGTACAACAATGTAATAGAATAGAATATCTATGTTCTGTAAAGTGCAGTGTGCTAGTTTGCTGACTGAAGGAGTTAAATGACAGACAGCAGGTGAGGCACAGTGAGGTAGAGAGTTCAGTTTGTGTTATTATGGGCTGTTAAAAAAGGGGCATGTACTAGTTAATAAGCTCCTCTTGAGCCTCTCTGTTTTGGCCATAATACTTAAACATTTGCCAGATTTCAGCAGGCCAAACAGACAGTTACTGGGGTGAGACGAGTCTTTGATGATCCTAGTTGCTCTGGTCTGGCATCCCCTGGTATAAATGTCCAGCAGAGACAGTAGAGCTGATCTGTTGCAGTGTTCCGCCACTTGAATCACTCTCTGTAGACTCTTCATGTCCTGTAGAGAACTGTTTCTAAACCAGGAGGTGATCTTCTGAGTCAGGACATTTTCTACAGCAAGAGAGTAAAAAGTCCCTATGATACCAGAAAGATCCGCAGTTTCCTCAGCAGTCTCAGATGGTGAAGACACTGCCTTGCCTTTTTGGACTGGTCTTGAAAATGTTCAGTACATGTCACATCCTCAGAGATGTGAACGCCTAGATATTTGAGGCTGCTCACCCTCTCCACTGCAGTCCTGTTGTTGTTGAGGGGGGAGTAGGACTACTGCTGTATCCTACTGAATTTCACCACCAACTCCTTGGTTTTGCTGACATTCAGTTGGAGGCAATTGTCTTGATGCCACAATGTCAGGTTCTCCACCTCCTCCACGTATGCTGTCTCATCATTGCTGGAGATGAGGTCCAGCAGTACCGTGTCGTCAGCAAATTTGACAATGCAGTTGGAGCTGTGTGTGACCACGCAGTCATGGGTGTAGAGGGCGTAGAGCAGAGGGCTGAGTACACAGCCTTGTGGAGCTCCTGTGTTGAGTGTGATGGTGCTGGAGACATAACCACCAACTCTCACAACCTGTGGTCTGCCTGTGAGGAAGTTGAAAACCCAGGTACAAAGACGACTGTTCAGTCCCAGGTCCCTCAGCTTGGTGAACAGTCTATGGGGTACTATTGTATTGAAAGCTGACCTGTGGTCAATGAACAGCAGTCTCATATAGTTCCCATGTTTCCTATCCATGTCGCTGAGGGTGGTGTGCAGAACATAGGAAATAGTGTCCTGAATTGATCTGTTGGGGTGGTAGGTGAACTGAAGTGGGTCTGCTTGTAACAGTGATCCAGTGTGTGTTAGGGGCAGCTAGTGGCCTAGTGGTTACGGAGTTGGCCCTGTGATCTGAAGGTCGTGGGTTCGAATCCCAGGACTGCCAGTGGCACCTCTGAGGTACCCTTGAGCAAGGCACCGTCCCCACACACTGCTCCCCAGGTGCTGTGTTCCTGGCTGCCTGCTGCTTCTCTTGGATGAATGGGTTAAATGCAGAGGAAAAAAAATTGTGCTGTTCACTCTGTGTGCTGTGGTGTATTCACGTATGACAAATGGTCACTTCACTTTGCTCCTCTAATTGGACACATGACGTGTTGGTAAAAGTTTGGCATAACTTGAGGTTTGCTAAATTACAGTCCCTCAACACAATGAGCACTGTGTCTGGGTGTTTGTTTTTAGTCACACCAAGCATATCGTGTAATTCAGACTGGATGTAAACCACTGTGGTGATAACTGAGCTGAACTCATGAGGCAGGTAGAATGGATGGCACTTGATGGTCAGATATCACAGATGAGGCGAGCAGAAGTGAAAGAGAAATGAAACGCTCTTTGCCTCACTACACTTGGTGATCACCATGAAACAGACTCTCTCACCTTTAGTTTTGTAAGGCTCCACTGTTCTGTCTATGCGGAACACAGAGAAAGAGTCGAACAGAGTCACCCCTTGATCCAGCACTAGGGGGATCAGCCATGTCTCAGTAAAGCACAAAATGTTGGAGCGCCTTACGTCCCACTGGAAAGTCACTTTTGCTCTGAGTTTGTCCATCTTGTTGTCCAGAGACTGAACGTTAACTAGCAGATTGGAGGGTGGTGGGCTCTTTTTCTCAGTGTGTTCCAGACGCCAACGTGTGTCCTACATTGTTTCTTTGTTTGTCACTGCGGGGCCTCACGGCTGCATCCTTTATTCTTGTCTACATTTCAGAGTATTTCAACCGGCTGTGACAGACTGTATTTAAAAAGTTAAAAAAATTATGTGTGGAACTTGATTTCCAATGTCTTGGAAGTGTTGCCCTGTCGGAACCTACTAAACCCATGTTGATATGTGGGCATGAAAGATGGTAAAAAGTAAATAAAATACTAAATAAACACACAGTCTACACGAAGCAGTCACAAAAGCGTCTGAACATAGCTGCACCATACAAGAAGTCTGTGCCATACCAAAAGTTTTAATTAAGCTTGTAGAGATGTGTTGCGTGTGCAGAGAACACATAAAAGGAGAAAATAGCCCCATTAACCTAGACTTTAGTTTTAGTAGATATCACTGGTCTAGCAATAAAAACTGATGATGGGTTACCAGTGGCCTGTGCAGATCACAGTTGAGACTAGAAGGAGTAAATGTGACATGGAAAGAATCGGCAGATTTTTTTCTGGAAGAGGGGTCGGTTTTGGTTTTTGAGCTAATAGGTTTTAAAATGGCAAAGTCTGGATTCAATTCAAAGTGGATATTAAAGGGAATGTACCTTTATTAGTGGCATATTTTCCTGCAATCCATGTATATTCTTGTTACAAAACCACATCTGGCCCTTTGAGACTAACTGCTCATTTGCATGGACGTTTACAAAGCACTAAAATGAAAATGTGTTGCAATTTTACTACAGTAAACTAATTTTTGAGGCAATTGTAAAAAGTCCTGAAAGTCCTGATGGAATTGCTTCCTTCGGTATAGTCCCTCTGATGGATCTGGTTGTGAAGATGATTTTGCTCCCTCCTCACTGCACCCTGGTGATAGGTTGTCTGCTAATGATCCCTTTAGTCTTTGGCTGTTTCACCTTCTCAGAAGTTTGTTCTTCTCAGCTAAAATCAGTGCAAATCTAATTATACGACCTTTTGGATTGTTAAATGCTAGGTGAGGATAAGCTTACTGTCAGGTTCGCTTTACACAGGGAGACTTCAATTGAACTTCAAATTGAAACAAATATAAAACAACGTTCCTCATCCTTCAAACTTCATATTCAGGTGCAACAATTGTAACCATGGGAAAAAAAGTTATGATTTTTTTTTTTTGCAAGTCAGAACACCAATAACATACCATATGGAGCCTATCACAGCACCCGTAGGACAAAAGGCAGAGAAACACAAGGACAGGTTGCCAGTTCATTGTAGGTTAAACACACAGACAGACACAGTCACACCTAGGGGAAATTTAGCATCTCCAACTTACCTGACATGCATGTCTTTGGACTGTTGTAAGACATGGGGAGAACATGAAAACTTCACACAGAAGGGACTCTCCCTCAGCTGCCCCAGCTGGGAGTCGGACCCAGGCCCTTCTTGCTGTGAGACGACAGTGCTAACCCACTTTTGACTGCTTTAAATGTATCACTTAAGCCAAATATTGGTTAATGTTTTATACAAGTTGCCAGAAGACTTTGTCCAGTTCCAGTCCTGTCCTGTAGCCTAGTTCTCTAGAAGTGTGCTTGCAGTGTCGTGACTCTCCAAACAAGCATAAAATTTGGAGACAGCAAAACCGGAGCATGAAGTAATTTCATTTGCTGCGGCTCATGTACAGACTTCATCCCATTCTTTCTCAAGAGCCCCCCCATCATGTCACTTGCTACAGATGAGTCTCCCTACAAGTATCAATCATATTGTGGAGTGAAAATGTCATTTGAAGTCTGGTGGCAGAAGAATGGGATGGAGGAGTGAGCAGCTGAGATTGGGTTTAATAGCTCATACGAAATATTAATCGGGTGATTTTTTGGCTTGAAAAAAAAGTGTGTCACAGGCATATCTGTGGCTGGTGGTACAGCTAATCACTGGTTAAGGGGTTTCTCCTGTTTGGAGGTTAAAAACGTTTTGTTATATGGGATATTCGTAAGAAATCTGCAAACTAAGCAAGGCGTTCGATGACGGAGATAAAGGCTGAAAATGAAGGTTGTTTTTCATTATTTTATTGTGGTCCTTCATTGTAATTTATGCTAAGATTATTCAGATCACAATTATATAAATTGCCATTATAAACCTCTCTCTAAAGTTCTTGCTTGGAGGTCTCAACACTTTTCTAGATAATTGCTCAGCTCCCTTGCTGTTCTGTACATTTCAGTCTGGTGAAACAGGAAAAAAGCTGACAGTGTCAGAAGTTCCTGCAGCTTCTCTAACTATATTAAAAGCTAATGCTGCTTGCATGTTTCTTTAGTTACATTCAAGGCCAGGTGTATGTACCAGCACAATGTGCCTTGACGTGACAGCAATATGTGTTCTCAATAAGCCTTAAATTAATGGTTGGTTTACTAAGGCTGCTCGTCATGCAAACTGCACACAGCCCCATCAACTCACTGTTGGCTCTTGAGGTACAGGGTTTAAAACCAGCAGTGAAAAACTAGCTCAAGGCCAAACAGAAATGAATGTTCAGTGATAAAGAGATAGCAGCGTTAATAACAGCTCTGTCCCACCAAAACATCCTTCAGGGGGGAAATTGTGGTCCAGCTAAAGAAACCTTAGAATTCGTGAAAAAATAACATGGAGTGTAAATGTATTATGACAGTGTCAAAGTACACATTTATCTGGTCCTGAAAATTGAAATAATGTTATTTTGTTAGTAAATATTCTTTTAGTGCCTTTGTCTGCTGGCTTTCCTAATGGAAGTCCCCCAACAACATGTCTTTGAGGCACTACTGCAAATGTCAGTAGTGAACCCTCAGGGCTTTCTAGGCATCTAGAGAAGGCCTAAGGATTTTAATTGATGATGACAATTAGGAAGTGACAGGAATCAACCAATCACAATTTGATTTACAATGGGTGGGACCAATTTCATGAGGGAAAATGTCACACTAGGCCTTCTGGAAGCTCTAGATACGTCAATGACTGTAAAAAGAGGCAGCTGAGCCAGTGGGTTTCTGTCAGATGATAAACGGCAGCAAGTCAACGATAGGACATATTACTGAAGAAGTAACTCTAAATATGCTACATACAAGGTCGAAGTTAGGTTTAATATATCTAATATAAACTCCAGATACAGCATGGAATGTCTTTTGTCAGATGTATATGTGTTTAATATGTAATTGCCACAAAATGTTCACATGCAGTAGTGTTATACTACTACAATTCAACCAGGGCATTAGCAGAAATGAACATTATAGCAGATGTGTCCCTTTTTCTCATTTTTTTATATTTATGGCCCAAATGAAGGTCAGGCTTTAACAGTCATGATAGATTTATTACTGGGATTATCTACATCTGGTTTTGCATGACTCTCTCTCAAATGCAGATACATGGAGAGAAAAAAAAAAAAAACAAGCACTTTTGTGTTTAGCTGTAGACATTTTGCACCAGTTTTGGACAAATATGCATTCAAAGATTTAGTACATCAGGACCTCAGTGCTTCAGTTACTGAATGAATGTAGACTGAAAGTAGATAGCAGACCTAGACTTCTCAAGAAACTGGATCTCCAGGAGCACAATTAGTGACCACATAGTAAACATTAATGCTACATCCATCCATACAATTCTTTCCATCATGGGTGTGTTTGTTATCAACAAACCTCAATATCAAGGCCAAAGAGCAGTACAAATCTTGAAGTGGGACGGTGCGAATAAAATGTCCACTTGCATTCAGTATCACAGCAACTGCGGCAGTTAATGCATCAGTAGGATAATAGGAGAACGGGTAACTGACCCGTGCTTTGCCTTGTATTCTGCCCTCTTCCCCCGATGCTATAAATCACATCAGAGTGCATACAGATAGCTCGTATGGAGCAAATACTTCATCTCACATATTGACCTGTAAGCCTCTCTAGAGCAAAATACATTAAGGGATAAATAGGAATGCTGGCTCCACAGGCACACCAAAGCTGGTTTCCTTTTTTTTTTCTTCTAGACTGTTCGGTCTCAGTCAAAGCTTGTGTTCATTGGTGTAGAACTTGCGTCTCAGACCATGCCATGCTTTCCATTTTAAATTCCATGTATGTTCGCGACGTGCTGTCTCCTTCCATGGGGATGTGCATTTGAAATGGAAATTTTCCTGGCCATTTGAATCATGCCACACGCATGCAAACATACACACAAATGCCAGACTTCTGTGCCTCATTTCAGTGCTTCCTTTGTGATATCTCTGAGGCAGGCTGCATGGCTGATGATGCGGGCAGTGCTGGTTAACTCCAGGCGACAAGGTGGTGGGTTGAAGCGGAATGAACCGTAACACATCTGTTTAAGTGTGGACTGAAAATAGTGAGGAAATATCAGTCAGGTGTTCCGAAATCTGTTACAAGGGTGTGAGTCTTAATATAATAGTGTTAATACTAACTTCATGTATACCTAATGTTTCCTTAGCAATGTATTTACAAAGTGACAGTTCTAAGTTTCTCACAGCTTAAAATGTAAATGTAAATAAAAAATCGAGTTTAAATAAACAAATATTACTTCTTGTTGCCCTCAATAAAACAGGTTCAACAACACCTCTAAAGGTATTACTACACCCATAGACCTCTGAAGTGCTTCATCCTTCTGTAGCTGGCGTCATGCCCACATTTGGAACTCTGGGTCTAAGTAGTTTATAGGAAAGAAATAATTCTGTTTGCAGAAAAATTGCCGCCAACACATCCTGCAGTAAACAAAAATATCCCAAAGCCAATAGGGTTTGGCCTGTGTACATATTCCCCTGCATGTCACTGGATCCTCTAAATTGCAAGTTCATTTAGCAATCAAAACACTCCTGCAGACTGAGCTTTGCATGAAAAGTATGTCTACTGTTAAACACTGTTATGTAACAACACTAACTACTCAAACTGGAGTCTGTGACTGCCAAATCACTACTGCATTTGAAAAATCCTCATATAGTAATATTGATATTTTGACTCTTTAAAGACTGTTTAAGGGGCATTTTAAAAATGTATCAGGTCTAGCACAATTCTGGTCATGGTACCAGCGATTTTGGAAAACACAATTCATTTTCCATAAAGAGAAGCCCTGCTTAGGCCTGGAGTTCCTAATTCGACTTCAGAGGTCAAACTTGTTTTTGCAAGACCCACGACGTGTCCTAATAACTGTGCTTTCTGCTTTCTTTCTTTGTTTATATTTTAGTTGAATATTGAGCTAAATATAAGGCTGAAATGTAAACTATAAAAACAGAGATTTAAATAATGCCTTTTGGTTTGGGCCATTCAGTATGCATTGAAGTAGGCATACCTATGGACTACGGTCACTGAGATACTAACAGTGATTTTTTCCGTTGAGGCGTTCACTTGTGGACAAAATCGACATCTCTATTTTTCAATCTTAGCCCCAAGTGAGCAGGCCACTATCCAAACACAACTCCGGCAGGTGGAACCATTCCACCTAGCATTTACAGCTTAGATTGCATAGGGGCACTGTCCTTATCTTTATGTAACCCCTAAGAATAAAGTGGGTAGGTAGATGGTACACTACCAAGGGAATATTGCATTTTGAGCAGAGTGGCGCTTTGTGACCCTGAAGGAAGAATTAACCCCGAGCTGACCCCGTTAGCACAGCAGGAGGCTTCTTGGGCAGGGAGAGGGGTGGTGAGGCCCCCTCCCCTCTGGGAAGCATATGGAGTCAGTGTCTCCCGCCACTGGCCCTCCTTCTGCTGGGCAACCCCTATCAGCATGTCACTGTAAAGGGCAAGCTCGCTCTGACAGAGCTCAAATGCTCTTCACACCTTCCTCTCCACAGCCTTTAGAACAGCCGCAGGCCCTGGCATTGCGCTTGCCTGCTCTTCTAGTATACAAATGTGTGCATGGGAGTGTACGGCCATGTATTTTGCTCTTTGTGAGGACACAAATGTCTCTGTGAAATTGGGAAACATGAACATTGGACACTGGAAACATTCAGCTGATCCCCTGGGGTTTTTACACACATCATGATCTCAGCACAACCCAAAACTGGGGGACCTGGTGGCCTAGTGGTTAGGGAGTTACCCCTGCGATCAGAAGGTCGTGGGTTTGAATCCTAGGACTGCTAGTGGCACCACTGAGGTACCCTTGAGAAAGGTACCATCACCACACACTGCTCCTTGTGCGCTGTGTTCCTGGTTGCCCGCTGCTTTACTTGGTGAATGGGTTAATTGCAGAGGATGAATTTCATGCTGTTCACACTGTGTGCTGTGCTGTGCTGTGTTCACGTATGCCAAATTGACACTTTACACACACACTTTAACTTTAACTATCCAGACAGGTCGGGAACTGCAGCAGTAGTCACCAACCGTGGTCCTGAAGGTTCAATATCCTTTGAAAGCTAGCGCCAATATACCACACCCACTCTAGCTTCTTCATAAGTCCTTTGGATCAGATGATTGAAGGCTTATTCAAACAGGCAGCTTAAGTCTGATTTTTGTGCCTATCTAATTTAAGCAGGACAGATTATTTGCACGACATCTGGCTTTTTTCATTCAGATTCAAGCCAAATTTGTAGGCGGTTTAAATCTGATTCAAATGTCTGGACATGCAGTTCTTGTGTTTTTCATCATCATTCGGGTTTGGTGGCTATTGACATCAGAGCATGGGACAAAAAAAGCCGGTGCTGCATCATATATTATTACACTTAAGTAACATTTTTTACTTTGTTGGCTATGTTTTACAGTACTCTGAGTAAAATGCTTGTTTCTAAATATCAGTGGTAGAGCCTAGTCTTTTACCTAACGTTATCTTCTGACCACAACATTCTACTCTGTCATGTTCATGTTGGTGTTCCTAAAAATATCGTTGTGAAATATGGCATGAGCATTCTGCTTCTTATAGTCATTAAGAAATGGTATGTAGCCATAGTCTCAAACTGTATACCAGCATGGTATGACCTTTAAGGTAGAGTTTCTAGCAAATTGTCCAGTGAGCGTTGAAATTATCGATGTCATCTTGATGAGCAAATGATCTCCATTTGGATTTTTTCTCTTGCTTTTGATAACAATATTCATACATTCATATGTACAGTAATTGATTAAGTCCATCTTATTAGTATGGTGGATGGTTACTCTTTGTGAAGACCAAATTTTGTGTATTTTTATCCATCCATTATCTGAACCACCTATCCTTAACTAGGGGTATCCTTAACTAGGGGTGCTCACTAGGGTGAGAAAACTCACGCAGATATGGGGACAAAATGCAAACTCCACACAAAAGAACCCCCTGAGAATCAAACCCAGAACCTTCTTGCTGTGAGGTGACGACGCTACCCACCTTAAATTTTATATAATTACTCATATATTTTGGTGATGTAGAGGAGTTTCTGTCTTTCCTATCACCACAAAGCTTGATATTTTGGTTCCTGAGGTTCAGGAAAGGTTCTTTAGCATTAACATGAACCCATAACCATACAAAATGGCAAGATGAAATCTAGAAAAAGGCTATATGTTGTTACAGTAATACATGGATAATTGTTTTTATCTAGCCCCATGCTGTGTGTTGTATAGTCTTGGAGAATCAGATGTGATCTCATCACAAGAACATCTGAGGACAATCATGGTCGAAGGGTGAGATGAAACTTAGTCCAATATTACGGTAGCAAGTTGGAGCCCAACATAGGGGTTGATGGTGTTTCAGTCATGTAGATAACTTTACCTCTTTAACATTACCTTCAGAAGAAGCTTGTCTTCAAAGTGTTTAAAATGAATACATGGAGTCAATGAACTCTAGCTAACAGTACCGTTAGCTAGCTTGTTTTATCGATTTAGTCGTGGTGTCAGTTGTACTCTGGATGTTAAAAAAGCAAGAAGTAGAAGATATTGAAGGTGGGTTTTAGGGGGCACGTGCCCTCCTTAGAGGCAGACTTCCAGACACAGTTCAGCACTAAAAGTTTAATAAGATGTCCTGAAGACATGTATTCTTCAGCTGTGGCCCCATGAGGCTACATATTGTATTGCATCTATAAGCACAGCAGCATATTTTCTGTCTCTTGCTCCAGCTGGCTGCTCTGTTATGTTAGAACCTAATGATTCAGAGGTGCACTCATTGCTAAAACATGAGCCTACTTTTTTCTCCTTCCCACTGGCTGTGATTTGGAGCTTGTTGCCGTGTCACGTCCTCCAGTGACGATGCATTAGCTTTCCAGCTGCTCTTGAGGTGACATCACCTTGAAAGAGTGAGTATTCCAGAGAGAATTTCCGAAATGTCACTCAGCCTGACCATGCCCACACACACACACACACACACACACACGCACAAACACAATTAGACGAGCAGCTGCAGAGAATGAGGATCAGCAATCAGCCTCTCTGTGTCTGTCTCTACCTTTCTCATTATAAAAGTGCTTTAAATTGTCAGTAGATGGTGTGATGATGCTGGGAGGGGCCTGGTAGTCTAGGGCAGTGAGCAGAGACAGTAACTAATGAAAATGATAAATTGATGTTGTAGAAACCAAGTGATTGGCAGGAGAGAGGGTGTAAAGCAAATAGAATTTATTCAGGATGTTGCATATACAACAAACGCTTAACAGGCGACCCTACAGACTGAGCGAATCATACGTAGGTGAGAGAACACAGACAGTACCAAAGAAAAGAACAGAGCAAAACAACTACTCTGGGCTGTATTTTATTAATGTAATTAACTAGCTGACTACCAAACAGAGAAGGCAGAACTTGCTAACTACACTAGACTGATCTACCCAAAAATGCAGGGAATTGGACCCGACCTCTAACCTCATGTGCTTAGAGAGCAGAATTGGCCTGTGTGGTGGAAAATAGGTGTATGCACATCTGAACCTATTCTCAATCCAAGGGAATCAAGATAAAGAGAGAGAAAGGGAATGGGGGAGAGAGAAAGAGGTAGGACACTAATGAACAATACACAGCAGACAAAGCAAAGAACACTTTAGCCTTAACCCAGCACGTAAACTAAATTCAAATCTTAAATGTAACTGTCACACTGTTGATAATCCATTAGTTTAACTAGACGGTTTATTAAAGAATTTTAGATCATCTATAGGGGACCATCAAAATAAAGTATGACTTCATATGTATAATCTACCAACACTGACAGGGTGAAGGCTAGCACATGCTTTGTCCATTCCTTCCTGCGTCATTACTGCATCTTTTTAAACTGCAGGAGAGTGTTGACTAGAAGTATTGTTACGTCAGCTAACAGACCCATGCTGGCTGGCACTGCACTGACTGATGGAGGTGGGGGGAGGGAAGGTCATCCTTCCTACCCAGAGAGACTGAAGCTATTTGTGTTCTCTTGAGCACCTGGCCACGGATGGCTGTAGTGATCTGTTGACGATTGGGCAAACACTTAGACCTTTGTGTCCCTCTAGAGCTTATTATATTATATTGAAGGTTTTCAGTCCACGTCCTGAGGTTCTAACCGAAAATGTTTGGTCAGTGTGTTTAGATAGGTGCTGTAAGACTTTCATATTTATTTATAAATATATGTATGAAAAATAATAAAATATTTTTATATATATAATTCCATATACTCTCTCTCTCTCTCTATATATATATATATATGGGTCATTCCGTGGAATCGGTACATTTTGCGTCCCAGAGAAATAATCTGTCATAAAATCA
>JBBPCZ010124408.1:2500-19009 GCA_037974445.1 Brycinus macrolepidotus | reverse complement strand
CCTTCCCCCCCCCCCCCCCCCCCCCCAACGTCCAACCCCCATTCATGTTCTAAACCTCTTAGTAAATAAATAAAAAAATAAATAAAAGTGTTACATGACTTGGGCTGCTGCGCTACATTGTAATCAGTTTGCAAATCGATGCAGCGTACGGAGAAAAGGGCCGCCGAGCCACTCGGATCGCTCCGTCTTAATCTGCGAGACGCCTGAGACAGCGAGCGAGAGACTGGATGAGATCTTAGAGGGCTCAGACTGCACGAAGAGATACTGACGTGAGGAGAGATGGGGGCAGCAAAGGAGACAGGAAGAGGGAGGGAGAGGCAGAGAGAGAAAGAGAGGAAAAGAGAGAAGAAGAAGAGAGGAAGGGAGAGGGAGCAGAGAGAGTGGAAAGAAAGAAAGAAAGAAAAGAAAGAGAAATAAAGAAAGAAAGAAATGTGTGCAAGAGAGATAAACATTTGGGAGAGTGAGAGAGAAGAGAGAGAAGGACACTTGAGAGAGAGAAATTTAAAGGGAGAGAGGGAAGGGAGTAAACGAGCAAAGAAGAAAAGGAGAGGAGAAAGAGAGGAGAGGGAAGAGAGCGAGAGGAAGAGAGAGAGAAGGAGAGAGAGAGACAGAGAAAGACACACAGGGAGAGAGAGAGAGAGAGAGACAGAGACAGAGACAGGAAGAGAGACATAAAGACATAAAGAACAAGAGGAGCTTTCTTTGAAACTGAAGCTCTTTGTGAAGTCCACTAAAGCTGGAGTGGCTGCTGAAAATAAAAGGCTTGTGTTAAAGCTTTATGTTTGAGAAACAGTTGCAGGACTCCGAGTCTTTTGTCGTGTGCGGGATGAGACCGCTGTACATCCCTGCAAACTCACGGTGTTAAAGATGGGCAGGATAAGAGGATGTTTCTGCAGGACAGACCCCGAAGACCACATTTAAAGATCAGCTTTACACTCAACAAACATTCCCGAATTTTACTTAAGAAAGAAAGAAAGAAGGGGAACAGAGAGATGGTTTGTGAGAGAGAGGGACAGTTAAGAGAGCGTGAGAGAGGGACAGGAAGAGAGCAAAGAAAAAAGACAGAAAGAAAGTAAGAAAGAAAAAAAGGGAAGATGGGTAGAAACAGAGAGCCAGTGTGTGAGACAGAGGGACATTTAAGAGAGAGAGAGAAAGGTAAAGGGACAAAGAAAAGGGAGTAAATAAGCAAATAAGAAAGGGAGAGGAGGATGAGGTAGAGAGAGAGAGAGAGAAAGATAAAGACAGTGAAAGAGAGGGTTAGAGAGAGAGACATTTAAGACAGAGAGAGAAGGGAGTAAATGAGCGAGAAAGAAAAGGAGAGGAAGAAGAGAGTGAGAGAGAGAGACAGAACACAGAAACACAGAATGTCTCTTCCCAAAGCTCCTGTCCTTGGTGATGACAACCCACCCGAAAGTCCAGCCCACAGATTGAGACGTGTCTCAGCAGAGACCTTGTTAAAGTATGAAGTCAGCGGCTGTCTCAGGTGGGCCGCTGTCCGTGGTCCTGATGATCCAGCGAGCTCTGGTGAACTGAAGCGGATGAGGTGACGCCGCAGGGCCGTTTTAGCCTCTCCTCCATCCACAGCTGGGACTCTCGGAGTGCCGCGCCACTCGGTTCCACTCCGTTTGGCCTGCAATGCTGCAGCGAGCACAGCCGGAGGGGGAACCGCTTAGGCCCGCCACAGGGACCCCCACATCTGCAGTGAGGGACCTGACTAGGACATAAACAGGACAGCAAAGACGGACAGCATCTGCCACTGTCAGGAAAGAAGGCGAAAGAAAAAATGGGGGCACATAGCCGGTCTTCAGCTGAGTCATCTTGAGTGAGCATGTGTGTGTGTGTGTGTGTGCGTGTGTGTGTGTGTGTGTGTGTGTGTGCGTGCGTGTGTGTGTGTGTGCGTGTGCATGTGCGTGGGTGCACAAGAGTTGGGAACCGAATGTAGGTTCAAATTTAGAACCAATGAGAAAATGCCTGGTAAGAAAGAAAGAAAGAAAGAAAGTGGATGAGAGAGAGGGACAGTTAAGAGAGAGAGAAAGAAAGAAAGAAAGAAAGAAAGTGGATGAGAGAGAGGGACAATTAAGAGAGAGAAAGCAAGAAAGAAAGAAAGAAGGAAAGAAAGAAAGACGGAAAGAAAGAAAGAAAGGAAAATATAGAGATGGTGGAAGAGAAAGAGGAACAGTTAAGAGAGAGAGAGAGAAAGAGAGGAAGAGGGGAGAGAAGAAAGAAAGAAAGAATGAAAGAATGAAAGAAAGAAGGGACATAGAGAGATGGTGGATGAGAGAAAGGGACAGTTAAGAGAGAGAGAGAGAGAGAGAAAGAAAGGAAAAAAGAAAAGGAGTGAGAAAAAAGAAAGAAGGGAAATAGAGAGATGGTGGATAAGCGAGAGGGACAGTTAAGAGAGAGAGAGAGAGAGAAAGAAAGATATATTTTTTCCGAATTTAGTTTCTGCTCATCAGTTCCGTGTTCAGTATCATGGACAGTTTCTTACTGGGTGCTGAACATTATTATTGTGTGCAAATATCTTATAATATGCAACATTCTAACATGAATATCACTACTTATGTCAATATTACTGATCTCCTACTGATCTCTATTGTGTGCAATAATGGACTCAGTACAGAGAACAACTCCAAACCACTATTTGTGTTACTGGTACGTTACTTAGCAGTAATTTATTTATCAATAGTATTTAAACCCCAGCGTCTTTTCAGTGGGGAATTGATAAGAACTGGAATCGGAATGGAAAAAATTCAAATCCCACGCGACCCCAGTGTGCACAACAATGCAGTGTTGTGCTGAAAGCCGCATTTGTGGCCTTGTCGCCCCTCCCGGGGAGAATAAGCTGCTGTTGAGGCTTGAGGGGAGGAGAAATGATGCTGGAATTCACACTTGACTGTCCCCAAAGCCCCTCAAAGCAAAGAGCCACACCTCCACACTAGAGCTAATCCCCCTATTGATCATTCAGATGGTGGGCGAAGAGCTGAGTCATCACGGACGGTGCTGGGCGGCGGAGGAGGAACCCACATCACCTCGTGCCAAATCCCTCTGCGGTTTAACACAGCCAGCACCTGGTGGAGCCACGTTATCACCGTCAGAGCGGAGCATCACACTCATGAATTGAAAGAAAGAAAGAAAGAAAGAAAGAAAAAGACAAAGAAAGAACGAACGAACGAAAGAACGAACAAAAGAAAGAAAGAAAGAAAGAGATGGGCAATAGAGAGATGGTTGGAGAGTGAGAGAGGGACAGTTAAGTGAGAGGGAAAGATGGGGAGAAAGGGAGAAGAAAGGAAGAAAGAAAGAAAGAAAGAGAGGGAGAAACGAGAGATGCCTTTTGAGAGAGATAAACTGGGGCAGCTGGGTGGCCTAGTGGTTAGGGTGTTGCCCCTGCAGAAGGTTGTGGGCTCGAGTCCCATTTCCTAGTGTCATCACTGAGGTACCTCTGAGCAGGGTACCGTCCCCACACACTGCTCCCCGGGCGCCCCTCGTTGGTGGCAGCCCCCTGCTTCACTTGGTGAATGGGTTAAATGCAGAGAAAGAATTTCACATTGATCACACTGTGTGCTGTGGTGTGTTCACGCGTGACTATAAGGGGCCACTTTACTTTAAACATTTAAGAGTGAGTGAGAGAGGGATAGGTAAGGGAGAGAGCAAAAGAAAGAAAGAAAGAAAGAAAGAAAGAAAAGAGAGAGGGAGAATAGAGAGATGGTTTGAGAGTGAGAGAGGGATAGTTAAGGAAGGGAGCAAAAGATGGGAAGAAAGAAAGAAAGAAAGAAAGAAAGAAAGAAAGAAAGAAAGGAGAATAGAGAGATGGCTTGTGAGAGAGATAAACATTTAAGAGAGAGGGAGAGAGGGAAAAATGGGGAGAGAACGAAAAAAAAAAGAAAGAAAGAAAGAAAAAGGAGAACAGAGAGTTGGTTTGTGAGAGAGAGAAACATTTAATAGAGTGAGAGAGGCATTCTTTAAGGCAGAGCAAAAGGAAAAAAGAAATAAAGAAAGAAAGAAAGAAAGGGAGAAATAGAGAGATGATGTGTGAGAGAGATGAACGTTTAAGAGAGCATCACCCATGAGTATCTCAGTGAAGAGTGAATGCGTCGCTCTGAAAGGGCCTGTAATTGGGGCGGTGGAGGTGCGTGTACAGGCTCTGTATTATAAAGCACCCGATTACTGACATCTGTTATAAATCAAAGCGGCTTTATTTGCAGCCTTGTGAAAACATTCAGCTTTTCAATCCACCTTCTGTTCTGCACGTTCAATAGAAAAACATGCTAATCAGACAGACAGCTGAGAAAGAAGCATCCAAGCTGCTAAGATGATGCAGGCCACTTTATTGGAAACCACTAACCTGGCGGAGTACGGGGGATGTCACCCATCTGTTGGTACACAGTTTATGCCAGAAATCCCCTTGTGCTTCATTAGTTATAATGGAATGAGGAGCGGGGGTGAAATTGTATAGCAACAGATGGGCTAAGGCAGTACATGTATATAGTGAACATACAGGGTAGGTGTTTCTAATAAAGTGGCCTGTATTCATAAAAATACAGTTGTAGGTGTTTCTAATAAAATGGCCAATTAGTGAAAATACATGGATATTCATTTCTAATAAAGTGGCCTGTGAATGGAAGTACAAGAGAGGTGTTTCTAATAATGTAGCCATTCAGTGAAAACATAAGGTGGTGTTTCTAATAAAATGGCCAATTAGTGAAAATACATGGGTATTTGTTTCTAATAATGTGGCCTGTAAGTGGTAAGTCGAAGTATGTGTTTCTAATAAAGTGGCCATTCAGTGAATGCATAAAGTGGTGTTTACAGTAAAGTGGCCAGTGAGTAGAAGCACAAGGTATCTGTTTCTAATTAAGTGGCCTTGAGTGGAAGTACAAGAAAGGTGTTTCTAATAAAATGACCAGTTAATGGAAGCACAAGGTAAGTCTTTCTAATAATGTGGCCATTCAGTGAAAACATAAGGTAGTGTTTCTTATAATGTGGCCAGTGAGTGTAAATATAAGAAGGCCAAAAGAAAACAACCTAGAAGAGAGAAAAAAAAACAGAAGCTGGGAAATGGAGGGAGCAAGTCATGCGGGCGGGGGGAGGCATTAGAATACAGTATCAATGGCGTGTCAACCTGTAATGTTTTTGCAGTCCTGTGGAAGGTTATTTGTGCAGCAGCTGTGGTGCACATTTGCCTGGAGAGAAACTGAGGAGTCAGCAGGAAGAGAATTCCCCGGAGAGCGACACAGCGCTATCAGAGCATTTGTCCTGCCCTCACGTGACATTACAAATCACTGCTTGTACGCTGCGGAGATCAATCTATAACAGTGGGGTAACTGCTAGCAGCGTGAGCGGGCCGGCGCACTGGGGCCTGTAGAACATTAGCGCTGGTAGTGACCAGACCTGTGATGTCTTTGTTGGACCTTTTATCAGAATCTGAATCTTAAAACTTTATTGCTTATGCAACGACTGCATAGACACAGAGAGACACAAAGACAAGGTCAATATGAAATGTAATATAAAGTCTCCAGAAAATAAAATGCTGTGGATATAATTATTACAGATAAATAAATAAAATTACTGCTGAAACAGTTTACTAGTTAATACTAGAAACAGTTGTTCTCTATACCAAGTCCATTATTGCAAGTAATAGCGACACAAGTAGTGATCTTGCACATGATAATACTATTGCACATAATAATAAAGATATTGCACGTAATAATTTAGCACACCATAAGAAATTGCACATCTGGTTAGCAGCAGATTATTGCACAGATTATTGTATGGGTGGGTGACAGGGGGGGGAGTTATAGAGTCTGATGGGTGGGTGGGTGGGTGACAGGGGGAGGAGTTATAGAGTCTGATGGGTGGGTGACAGGGGGAGGAATTATAGAGTCTGATGGGTGGGTGTGTGACAACGGGAGGAGTTATAGAGCCTGATGGGTGGGTGGGTGACAGGGGGAGGAGTTATAGAGTCTGATGGGTGGGTGTGTGAAAGGAGAGGAGTTATATAGTCTGATGGGTGTGTGTGTGACAAGGGGAGGAGTTATAGACCCTAATGGGTGAATGTGTGACAGGAGAGGAGTTACAGAGCCTGATGGGTGAGTGTGTGACAGAAGGAGGAGTTATAGAGTCTGATGGCAGTGGGGGAGGAGTTATAGAGCCTGATGAGAAGGCGTTCAGTGCAGCACTTTATGCTAGTGAGCCTATGGCTAAATGTGCTTCTTTGTTCAACCACAACAACATCCACAACTTATGCAGTTTTCCACTCATGACCCTCAATAACAACTATTGGCTAACATCAGCCTCCCATTAACATCCCTGATGCTACTTCTCTTATTCATTAGGCTTCTCATCTCTAGTGGCCATTAAACAGATCCTTCAAAACTGCAACATGAAATATTCATTATTTTTTGTTGGAACACTTCAAATGTCAAAATATGTTGTTCCAACATATAAAAGTGTGGATATTGTGCCAGCAATGTATACTATATGTCCATAAATATCCAGACAGCCCTTCTAATGAGGGATTTCAGCTGCTTCAAGGTGCATTGCAGACACAGAGCTTATATAATCTCCATAGAAAAGCATTGACAATGGACGGGATGCTCTGTAGCAGCTGCAGATAAGCCTAATGCTACAGCCCTGGGATGCAGAGCAGTGGAACTGCATCTTCTGGGGTGATGGAGCTCCATCCAGCACCTTCGGGGTGGGTTGGAGTGGAGTTTGTGATCCGTAACTGATCATCCATCTAGTGCTCTCATGGCTGAATGCAATGAAATCCTCACAGCAATGTTCAAACTTCGAGTAGAAAGCCTTCCCAGGAGAGTGGAGGTTTTTGCAGTAAAAGGTTGGACAGAGTCCCCCTATAAGAAACATTGGATGAGCAGGTGTCCACAAACTTTTGGACATGTTATATATGCAAAAAAGGCACATTACACTGTCATGTAAATACATATATACATATATATTTTTTTTTCATCTGTTCATTTTTTTTCACACTGAGGTCAATGAGATCCCAGTTAGGATGCACGTGCAGGTGCAACAAACAAATCCTGCAAATTTGCTTGATACATTATGCAATCTGAGCCTCCAGCAAGCTCCACTGACTGAATGGTGATGAAATAACAGTGAGAAAAGCGGCTGGGTGGGTGGGTAGGTGGGTGAGTGTAGAAGCTGAAAGAAGGGACAAACCAATCGGTATGTTATAAAACTGTTCTTCATAAATCACGCAACTGCGCTGTATGTATTGCATTGCCAGCATTTGCATGTTCCATTGATCTTCAGTGTCCGTGTGATTGGTTAAAGGAGTGACGAATGATGAATATCAAATGCATGTGGACACGCTGGAAATACTCGAGTGCAGCTGGAGGATAACAAGTCGCCAGATTACAGATGGTGAATGAAATACGCCCCTGTCAATACACGCATTTAATCCCAGTGTCGACAGTGTGTATATCCTGCATCCTGACAGGGGCTGAGTTGGCTACATGGCAGGGGAAATATGGGCCACACTGTGGAGTGATGAAAATGTTTGAGCAAATTTACATACAAGGTTTTATTATCTGCGAGAACTTCTGTGGTTCAGTGAAAATTTCTCAACCTGACCAACACAATACCAAATTTAGAACCTGAATCTGATTTTAGCCCAAAAGTTTCTGAATGCAGCCTCTTAACCAAATATCTGTCCAAACCTGAAAAAATATAATGCAAACTTTAGTCTGATAAAAATTTGATAAATTCTGATTGTAGTCAGACCAAAATCTGTCCAAACCCGACTGTAGTCTCACTAAAATCTGTCCATACCCGACTGTACCTGATCCAGAAACCCACCTGATCCAGAATGTAGTCCAATAAAAATCTGTCCATAACTAACTGTAGTCCATCAAAATCTGTCTGAACCTAGCTCTAGTCTGACTAAAATTCTGTCCAAAGCATGACTACAGTCCAAGAAAAACTGTCCGGTCCCTGACCTTAGTACAAAAAAATCTGTCAAAACTCAACTATAGTCCAATAAAATGTCCGAACTTTACTGTAATCAAAATCCAAACCCAACTTAAAATATTTGTAAAAAAAAATATATATAGTATCTATCCTAAGTTACAAGCCTGAGAGATCAGTTAAAAACTACAAAATTAATTTGAAATTTTGAGGCTTGATGAGCCAAAAACAGTGCTGAAACTTTAACTTAGGATCTAAAACTCAGTTTTTAATTTTTAAGTTAGCTTAGCAACTGCTATCATAAGACAAGGGGAAAAAAAATCTGTAATAGCTTCATTATTAATATTCCAAAATCAATTTTTAAATTTACTTTAATAAATGTCACGATGAGTCAAAGTCTTTGATCAGCAGTTTATAATGTAGACCAACTTCACACGATGCATTGGACTTGTGTTAACTCTGTGTTGCTGACCCCTCCCAACATGCCTATGGTTTGTTTAAGGTGATAAAAGTAGGGAGGAAGAAACTGAGACTAAGCAAATGGCGAGTAAAATTTGTTAAAGGTGGGAGAACCATCAACCTTGAATTGGATTGTCATATGTTGGAACGATTTCTGAATCTGATGGAAGGCTTTGCGAGCAGCTGCGGCCCATCAGGTTTGGATGAGGACTTCGAGCTCCAATACGAATCTGAACGCCAGCTTATCATTTGTCATTTGCCATGACGTCTCTACCAGCGCACTTACCGGCATCTCTCGCCTGTCAACTTTACCAACCAAAACAATAGAAAGTGGAGGAGTAGCAACAACATATTCATAATCCTGACACACACACACACACACACACACACACACATACACACACACACAGCAGGCCTCTGCCCACTCAGTCGGAACGGTAACGCCACGCACCAGCGGTTTCAGTATCTTCTGACTAAGAAGAGAGAGAGTAGAGCATGAGAAGAGCACACTGTAGCCCAATTTTTGCGTATGGCATGATCAAGCACACCGGTCTCCCCTGGGCAATCGTCTAAATACCACGCACTGTGATTTATGTGCATATACCACATGCGATGTGCAAAATTATGCATGAGGACACTGGGCATGTTTCATCTGACAGCGGCTGCCGAGGGGCTTTGCTGCCACGGCTCCGTGAAAGTGGGAGCTATCTCCTTTCCGATCCTGCCCACTGTGCCGGATTCGACTGTGTGCAGAAATCTCTGGGTGTACAGGAGTGTATCAAAGGGCTGATGGCCTGGACAGCCTGTGCCCGTTACAATATTTACACCCCGCTCCTATCAAAGCGAGGATGGGGAAAACAGAGAGGGGAGAAGGTGGCCGGCTAAATAAATTCGCAGCAGATACAGCCACGGTTTGCTCTGGAATTAAGTAGACCTCCAAAAGCCTCCAAAAGTTCCCAGCGCTGGGAAAAGCCAGATAAGACTTAGCATACAAATGAAACAGAAGCGGGTGTGTCTGGGATTTAGAGAGAGAGAGCGCAGGAGGAATGGAAGAGCTGTCCTTTTTGATCATGCGAAGGCCGAATGAGGCTGGATGTGTGTGGCTGAACAGAGAACTGTCTTCTAATGTAAAGTGTAGACACCCTGCCTGGGAGTGGGACGAGCGCAGGCCCAACCATGGGATGGGAGAGGGGGGAACTTCAAACGGAGTTGGCAACTTTAAAGACGATAAAGGCGGCGGGAGGCCTTGACTGAAGCGCTTTTTTTGGGTATGGTACCATGAAATAGCGGGATACTCCGCGGCACAGGCCGCTGCGAATCATTACAAAACGTTTCGCTTTTCTCAAAAATGTAACGTGAAATTAGTGGACGAAGTCGCCGTGGAAACAGCGGAAACCAGAAATTGGCCTTATTAATTTGTCTCTACATGAGACTTTATAGAGGTCTACTGTAATGGTAAGTCTACAGCACACCGGGCAGCGTTGCCTATCAGATGGTACGAGCCCGCCTGCACTTTTTGACACTACTAAACTGTGCCAGACCTCTCAGCATGGAGCTGGTGGGTGTTTCTGTTCATTTTTTATGATGAAAATGAAAGGAAAGAGCTGAAACAGTACTGAACATATCTGGGGCTGTAAATGTGCTGTTTGCTGTTTCTTAGTTTTAAGAAGTAAGACTCTACCCTCAAGCTACATATGATATAGAGCATTTACAATAGAGCTTTTCTTCCTTGACCCATTTGCCCGCAGAGGTCAATACATTTGGACGAGTGTGAAGGCTATTTTCGAGCCTGGAGGAAGTCCAGAGTCCCAGTCCCTGGGGCTGAGATGGCTCCATGGCAGGAAATATACTGGATGCATTGTAGAATTCAGGGAATTTACATGAAAGATTACAGAATATGCAATCTAAGTCTCCCTGGTCTTCCTGAAAGCAGTGGTCTGGAATTGGCTTCAATGGAACCCTGGTGAGGCCTGTTAAGGGACATGATTGATTCATCTTGTGTCTTTATTCCTTATTTCCTCATTAGGTTTGGGTGGGAAAAGGAGGGGTATAATAGTGCAAGCGCTTGTAATGACACAAAAAATGCACATCTCGTGACGTCCAGCAAGGCCATCCGAGTGCGAATGGCTCCTCTTAACTGGGTTGGTTCTGTCAAGGGTACCTTCAGTAACTTTAGTTAGGAGACATAATCCACACAGCCAAACACACTCACATACACACTCACACAGAGGGGCAATTTTAGCATCTCCAGTCCACCTGATGTCTTTAGACTGTGGGAGGAAACAGGAGCTACAGGCAGAAACCCACACAGACACGGAGAGAACGTGCAAACTCCACACAGCTCCAGCTTGGAATTGAACCCAGGACCTTCTTGCTGTGAGGTGACAGCGTAAGCAATGAGGACACCTTCAGTGAATACAAAGGTTTGGAATTTTTGGATCTGCAGTGCAGTGGCCTTTACTGCTGTCTATGTCTGCTTACATTCAGGACAAATTAAACCGAGGTCCTGCATGTACTACTCTCATCTATCTCATCATTGTCCAACTGGAATACCTTTCAACCAGGTGCCAAAATAAAGCATTTTAGTCTTTTTACACATTCAAGCTAACAATTTAAGCAAAGATTTGAATTGAATTCCTTTATTGTCATTGTACACAGGACAACTCTACCTCATATGAAAAAGATAAACATTTAACAATATGCAATGTATATATACATTATATTATATACTATACAGTATATGCTACAGGCATTACTCTATATACATTTTATATATATTATATGTTATTTTATAATACAGTTATGCTTCTGTACAGTTACATACAGTTATATTACAGTTACATTATATTAGTATTATATATATTACATCATATATTTGTTCATTTTATTTTTCGCTTATTTTATTTTTCAGATTGTGTTTCTTTCTTGCACATTGTTTTTTAAAGTCTGTCAACGTGCTTTTATTTTATAAGTTGTTGCTACTCTTTATTGCGTGTCTTTCAGGGCTCCACTGTAAATGAGGCCTTGGGCTCAGCGTGCCAAGCCCCCCCAGTATAAATATACGAATGTGTTTGTTTGTTCATTTATTCATTCCTCCATTCGTGATTCGAAAACAAACAAGAAGGCTTTCGCAGTGGGCCATAAAAGACGGAGGGTCATCAGAGGAGAAAATGGCACTGCTAATCTGCTGCTAATTTATATAAACGACTCCAGGTGGTGCCTGCAAGTGAGGCAGCGAATGGCCCAGGTGGGGCGTTTGCTTTGTGGGTTTCTCCTTCATTCGGAATCTTCATCCATTCTCCTCGGGAATTCCAGCAGTATCGACTTGCAGGTGGTGGGCTATGCAGTTTTTTCCCCGGCAGTGATTTAAATGCAAATTGTAAAATGTGACAGAAAACAGCCGGGTGGGTTTCTCGAAAGCCATTGAAGCCTTCAGATCTAGGCTTTGTCCAGGTCCAGGTCACCTTTTGTGAGGGTGTTGGTTAACACACCTACCGAGAATCCCACCTTACAGCTAAAAGCTTTTAGCATCAGACTGCTAATAATATTTCATATTTAACGACATGCCCTTTGGAGATCAGTCCATCTTCTACTCACTGACCTTTTTCACAGGAACCAAGATTTTGAACAGGGGTGCCCAAACTTTTGCACACCACTGTACATCTAAAAACAAACAGGCAAAAAAAGTGGTCTTGGTAAGTAAAATAATTTCAAATCCAGGCAATATAACTATAAACCCGTAATGCTGATATTATAGAATTAATATTTATATTCATATTCGATTACATATTACACCTATCATATACAAATATAAACATTCTACAAGTAATGTTTTTCATTTAGAGCTTGTTAGAAGAATATTTAAAAATAAAAATTAAATTATTCGTGTGGCTTATTTTAAGTTCTTTTACCTTGGAAGATTGTCTTGAAAGCATTTTATTATTTTTGAAAATACTCAAAATTACCCGAAAAACACAATTTCTCGAGGTAAACAACTTAAAGGAGTTATTAACATCTGAAAAGAAGTTGAATAATCTTATTATTGGTGAATATTAATATTAATGAATAATTGTATTAATAATGTTATTGTTAGATTTACGATGTTTTTCTTTGCAAAAATACACACATATCTGACTATATTGTATGTACAATATACTGTGGGGGCTTTTCTCTGAAACACTTATTCTAACCAATGTTTCGGGATGGGGGGTTGTTGGAGGGGTGGGTTTGCTGGAGCATATCCCAGCAGTCATAGGACAAAAGGCAGAGAAACATCCTGGCCGGGTCACTCGTCCGTCCCAGACTCCCTAAAGATGTGTGTCCAAAATGACATCATTCATAAAAGAAGATTATTCTCTGTATTCATAAATCCAAGCAGCAAACAACAAACTACGCGCTAACAAAGGCCGCTAAGCCAACAAGCTAATCTGCTGTAAATAAAGCATCAAACTCAACCAGCTTCTGCTTCCCTTTGATATTTCAAGTGCTGTAAAATGTAACAAAGTGTTCAGTTTGTGTGTGTGTGTGTGTGTGTGTGGTAATAATACCCCTGAAACTGATAACAGTGTGAATTTTCAGAGTTTACATTTGGTGTGAGCATGTTTGTGTGTGTGTGTGTGTGTGTGTGTGTGTGTGTGTGTTTGTGTGTGTGTGTGTGTGTGTGTGGTGTGTGGGTGGGTGTCTGTGTGTGTGTGTGTGTGTGTGCATGCATGTGGTTCAGCGATCATAACACCCAACTAGCTGTGACGTTCCACAGCTGACTACTAAACAAGCGTTAGTGTATTTTTTCCTTGTTCTCTCCCTCTCTCGAAATCTACGGCCCACCCTGAGATCTCGGACTGCTCGAAAGAATAAAGACTCCCCAGTGCAAATAAAAAATTCCTGCTAGCAAATTCAATATTGTGGGATTTTAAGCACCGTCATGTTTCATCTCCTTGGTTAAACTAGTGAAATAGGTTAGCTGGCTAGTTGGTGGTCAGTTTTTAGCAGCATATCCGCAACACAGACATTACTAAAGTGTAAAAACTGGGATTACATCTCCCCGTGCTAGCATTAAGAAGATTTATAACAAGTTATGAAAGCAGTCCAATGAATAAAATGCAGATATTTTAGCCCAGTTCCATCTAAACATTTGTCCAAAACTGCTTCTTTAAGCCATTACCTTCCAATACCATGATTCTAATCATCATGCATTCTTGAAAAATGGGTGATTGTTCATAAAGAATTGTTTTTTTTTTACTGAGAGAAACCCTTGTATTCTTAATACAGAGGAACATAAAAGGGACATAATTATTTCAACAGTGTCGACACTGTTGCACTACTCTTACATAAAGATTACATACACTTACTACACTTACATAAAGATTTAAGCACTTAGTACACTAATCTGGTTCTCACACTGTCTTGAAACTTGAGCGTTTCCTCATATTGTAAGTCACTTTAGATGAAAGTGTCTGCCAAATGAATGTAATGTAATGGTCAAGCCTATTTAACACCAGCACTTTAGCATTTGATGTTTTCCAGACCCATAACATCATCAAAAGCACTTCATGGAAGCTGCTCTTCAAGATGTTAGGAACAAGACCCAGCTGTTCTTGATCTTCTCCTGATGATTGAGAAGTGATCTGGTTTTGGTGGTGGCATCAGCCCCCACTACAGATGCTTCTGCAACAGTAGCTTTTTATACTCAATGTCCATTGCAAAACAATAAATCAGTTTAAAAAGGGGAGGCTTGAAAAGAAAGTTCCAATGTTTTTCTGACTGTCACTCTTCACAGAGTTCAAAAAAGGTCTCCCAACATCAAGCAGCTGCTACATTATGCTCTCCAGATCCAGATATTAGGAACAAGACACATCTGTTCTTGATCGTCTCCTGATGAATGAGAAGTGGACTGGTTTCAGTGGTGGCATCAGCCCCCACCACAGATGTTTCCTCAACAGTTCCTCAAAGATACAGATGGTTCGGTTAGGACTGTACTGATACCCATAACAATACTGATAATAAGAATCAGAAAACTTTATTGATCCCGTAGGAAATTTTGTTACGACTGCTCAGACACACAGAGACACAGAGACAAGAACAATATAAAATATAAAGGTTAAAATTAATCCAGTAAAAACTCTGATGAAAATGCTCTATATGAAAAACACTATGCTATATACACAAAATGCTGGGGTATAAATACTACAGATAAATAACTTAATGCCATATACTAGTAACAGAAATAGCGGGCTGGAGTTTTTCTTTATCCCAAGTCTGTTACTGCACGTAATATAGATCAGCAGCAGATCAGTAATGCTGACATAGGTATTGATATTTCACATGGTAAGACTACTGCACACAATATTCCACATAATGATAATGATTTAAACCAAATAAGGAACTGCACATTTGAGTAGCAGCAGGTTATTACACAGATTGTTGTGTGGCTGTGTGATAGAGGGAGGAGTTAAAGAGCTTATTGAAACTGAACCTTATCGATACACTTATTGATCCCACTCTCCATAATTTGGTGCAAAAAAATTTTGAAAGATGTGAGGAGATCCAGCAGTCATTTTATTGTGATTTGTTGGAGAAATAAGGATCTAAACTGTGTCCTGAGTTTCCCGTGAATATAACGAGGGAGGAGCAATTGCCACAGATGTTCTGATCAACAAATGTGTGTTGGTGATGTGAGGAGCGCCGCTCTCCACTGATCCAATCCAACATTGACCGTTTGAAAATCCAGCTGTTAGAAAATATTAACACCAGTAGCAGCTCCCTTTTGTCAAGGAGCTTCAGAACTGACCAGTCAGGAACCAGGGGCGCAGTTCACCCATCCCAACCCGTAGCATAAGAACACACTACATACCAAAATGTAAGAAACATGTTTATTAAAAACCTAATATCACAAAAATACACTCATTAATAATCAACAGGTTAACATATTACAAGAATAATGTATAGAAAACATGATCGTGTCAAATGAGCCAGTAGTTCCTAAAACATGTACAAGTAGCTTCACTAATGAAGCTGTTTCTCCTCTTTCCCTCAGTGGGGAAACGGCTGTTATTATAATAATATGCAAAGGTCTAGCTGAATGTCCCTTCGCAGCATACTGTAGATGAAGGTCAACCTATAGCTATAGGCCTTGTCATTAAAATAAACGTTAATGTGTGTAAATAAACCGATTTAGCAGCTCTGCTTTAGGGTCTACCAGCCTCTAGTTGATGCTACATTTCCTCACAAAATCTACCATTTCTATTTTTGATGTTTTTGGAAAATTATGCTGTTTACACCGTGAACTTGAAAGGACCGATAGAAATGTCCCAATATGACTTCTTAATAACATCTCACCATTCTGGAGATGATATTAGGGAAAAGCAAGAGGATCAAGAGTAGCATGTTCATCGTTTAGGCCAGTATTGGACTAGTAGGCCTTGTTTTTGGTGGCATCTTTCAGTTCGAGAGGTCCAAGGTAAAGGACGCAAGACAGAGATGAGATCAATCCGATAAATAAGTTAAAAGTCTTTCAGTGGCTTTTCCAGGAGACCCTCTGAGCTTGGGACCCTCTGAGCTCGGGACCCTTTGAGCCCAGTCTGGGACGTTCAGAATTTGCAGCAGAATCCACAGCCTTTATTCTTGCAGCAGTTGCAACAGTAGCGGCACAGGGAGAGGTGACTTTGGCGCTTCGCCCTGAACAGCACCTGAAGAAAGAGGTACGTCACTTATTAGCCTTTCAGATTCAACATCCATAAAAAAACAATAAATCACTTTTAAAAAGGGAGCCGTAAAAGGAAAATTCCAGTGTTTTTCCAACTTTCACTCTTCAGAGAGTGGAAACACATCATGCTATGTTTTGCTCTCCAAGTGATATACAATCCAGATGTTAAGACACAACTGATACTGCTCATCAATACCAGTACTTATCAACACTTACATTGATCCTACTCTCAATAATTTGGACCAAAAAATAAAGAATTTGTGAGTCGTTGAAGGAAAATTCCAATGTTTTTTCCCTCTGTTCTTGATCTCCTGGTTCTGGTGGTGGCGTCAGCACCCGCTACAGATGTTTCCTCAACAGTTCCTCATAGATACAGATGGTACGATGAGGACTGTACTTAAACTCATGTTGATACTGATACT
>JBBPCZ010124346.1:0-25547 GCA_037974445.1 Brycinus macrolepidotus | reverse complement strand
AAGGGGCCACTTATTTTTATTTTTACATTACTACATTAAAAATGCCCCCCCCCCCCGGCCCCCCCAAACATCCCCCCAAGAGTGGCTCTGTGGTCAGAAACTTACCATTCATGTGTTGACCAACTAATCACACTTTGGGTATGAATAATACATATAAAGAGTTTTTTGTCAGTGTTTCTAGCACATTTTATTCCCATGCATTAAAATAAATAAGCCCTGCTATAAAAATTACATGTTCCACATGAGTCAGTCTGCTCATGTATTGTATTATGAATAAACTGATACTAGTGCAGCAATTTTATCTCCCTTTTTCCTCCCCAGTTTAAGTCAGACAGTAAACCTACAAAGGGCATTTTTTGGGGTTGGACAGTAGTCCACTTCATATGAAGACGCATAATAGAGAAGTGATGAATAATCATCCTGGTACGATATACTGATTCTAAATTATTATATAAATTTTATTGATGTTTATTCATTGCATCGTTATTATTTGTACTGTTGATAGTCAGTACATTCTCTATATCCCTAGATGTGCAAGTTCTTATTGTGTGCTGAATCATTATTATCACGTGCAAAATCTTATTATAATGTGCAGTAGTGTCATCATGTGCAATATCACTACATAGATCACTATTACGTGCAGTAACGGACTCGTTATATAGAAAAACTCCAAACCACTATTTGTGTCGACTAGTAAACTACTTCAGCAGTAATTTGATTTATTTATCTATAGTATTTATATCCACCTCTCTTACTGACCACAGCATTTTGTTTATGTAGTATAGTGTATTTAGTACAGAGTATTTTCAGAGTATTTTCTTGAAAGTTTTATTTTGACTTTATATCATATTTTATATTGCTCTTGCCACTGGGTCTCTATGTGTCTGTGCACTCGAAGTATAAGTAGTTTCCTCTGGGATCAATAAAGGATTCTAATTCAGATATTACGCCCTACACATATCAGTTTCATTTTTAATACACACACACTCTCTCACACACACATACACACATAGACGTGTAGGAGTAAAATTAGCCAGAATTTAATTATACTATCAAATTAGTCAGTTTTGTTTAAGTCTTTGATTACATTTGTTTTTAATTTGTTTGGTTTCTGTGTTTCCAGTTGGTGGTTCACTGCAGTGGTGTTACTCTGAAGGGCTGAATGTGTTCCTTTACATATGAATATATTTCATATGATAAGATTATAACTATTTGGAAATTTAAATCAACAGTTATGTTTTCCATCCTACTGTTTTCAGGTAAGCATGAAATCGGAAAATTGTTTCATAGTTTAGCGACACTCATAGCGACCCACCAAATGCATGAAAACACTTTTGCAACAATACACTGTGGACTAATCGTGTTGAACCGGTCAGCAGGTTTCTGCCTGTTAATCTCCTGCCTTCCTCGTCAGTATCACTTTGTAAAGGAGTCTAAGAGCTGGGCCGAGGCTCAGAGCTTCTGCAGGGACTCTTATACCGACTTGGCCACTGTAGACAACATGATGGACATGAACAGGCTGCTGGACTCTGTCAAAGGCACTTATAATGGCTCGGTGTGGATCGGCCTGTCTGATGACCCAAAAAACAGCTGGAGGTGGTCTCTGGATGACCCGCAAGCCTACAAGGAGGGAGAGAGAGACTTCAGGAACTGGGTCACAACACTATCAGACGTTTTTAAGAGGGAGCCTGTTTGTGTGCTGTCTGTTAATGGCATATGGCACCTTTATTCATGTGAAAACACCCTGTCGTTCGTTTGCTTTGATGGTGAGCTTCATGAATTCGTCAGTCAGATATTTGTAAATTAGGTGGGACCCCCATAGCCTTCTAGGCATTTAGAGATCAACTAATGAAGTCTAAATTTTTTATATAAAAGAAACATCACACTTGTGGTATTGTATTTTACCCATATCATAGAAAACCAACTTTTCCTATCACTCCCCACTCCACACAATGGTTTAGCTTCACTCATTAACAATAATATTAGTAGAAAACTGCTAGTAGGACTGCTTTTTGAATGAGGCACAAAACAGGACAGCCAATTAGAAGAGAGTTCATTTACATCTGGGGAAGAAATAAGGTGCAAGAAAAATGTAGGTTATGGGCTCTTTAAAAGTTCGTAACAACTGAAAATCTTGAATCTGCTGTTAAAACCTGTTCAATCAGAATTTATTCTTGTGGGGATTTTTTTGTGGTATCTAGTGAGTTACAGCAAAGCAAGTTCTTACATTGTTTAGGTCTTCAGGAGCTATACTTACATTTTAGATAATCATAATTAAGAAGCCATTTGGGAATTAACCCTTCACATTTTGATATCCAATGTTTGGGACAAAGATTGCGGGATAAAACACCACTCTGGGCCTTCTGGAGGTTCCAGATATGTCACTGATTGTAGAACCGTAGTCTAATTCGGTTAGTTGTTAGGTATGGAAAACAGCATTAGGAGCTGTTTTAAATATCTATGTTAATCTACAATGGGTAAAAATGGCCATGCACGCTAGCGTTAGCTTAGTGCTAACATACTATAGAACGGAAATAGACATTTATGGCCCAAACTGAAGGCTTACATTTATTTGGAAAATTTAACTCTAAATCTGAATAATTTATTCTTTCAGTATATTGAAAGATAGGGAAGGGTAGTTTCAAAATATATGTGTATATATGTGAGGTCATAAAAAACTAACACACCTGAAAATATCTGTCTATTCAGCCTACAGCAGATGAGCTCTGCCCATTTGCACTGAAATTACAAAGAAGGTCCAGATTATTATTATTAACAAAGCACAATACAGGACAGCAACTCAGAACAGGGATCATTTACTTATATCACACAGTAACCAAAAACACCCTGTTTAATTCTAATTCTGTTTTTGGTACACAAAACCCATGGATACACCCATTTACTGTATGTGCATTTTCCCCCTGTGTATTTTTTTTCAAAGGCCTCCTTTTATCTATTTTTTGGAATAATTAATATCATTAATAAGTAAAGCACGTTACTGTTCGTTTAGGCCCATTTTTATTGATTGTCCTTAAAAAAGCATTGATTACTTGAGTAGTCATCAAAAAATGGTCATATCTGAGATTAATTAACATGTGTTGTTTACATCAGGAAGACAATATGCCACTGAGACTTTCGTCCTGGTATCTGAGCATAAAAACTGGACGGAAGCCCAACGCTACTGCAGAGAGCATCACACGGACCTGGTTAGTATCAGGAACCATAAGGAGAACCGCATGATTGCCAGCATGGTAGGACTCAATTTTGCATGGATCGGGCTATACAGGACTAGAATATGGTCGGACCAGAGCAACTCATCTTTTAGGTACTGGAAAGCAGAAGAATCACATGTGAACTTGGAGCATTTGAGTCCGTCCTGCACCGCTGTGTCCCTTGGAGACTCAGGCAGGTGGACTGAAGAAAGCTGTAACATCACACTCCCCTTCATCTGCTATGCAGGTGAGTTTGTAGCTGGTCATCAGATACACTGATCTACTTTGTACCAACAGATATTGCTCATTTGGACTGGTATACACTATACTTTATAGATGTGCAGTCATTGACTGTAGCTCATTTGTTGCTCCGCAATTTATCAGCCTTATTCTACCCCATTTATCTTGCCACCATAAGACACTATACAGAACCATTGTCTTTACTAAAAAACATGAAAGAACCATTTTTAGGGTGTAGGTCTCCTTTTGAACCTCCCTCTCATTGCTCTCTTTAGCTCTGACTGGATCACCTCGTCAGTATCACTTTGTGAAGGAGTGTAAGAGCTGGGCCGAGGCTCAGATCTTCTGCAGACACTTTTATACCGACCTGGCCACTGTAGACAACATGAAAGACATAAGCAGGCTGCTAGGATCCTTCAAGGGTCCTTATAACGGCTCTGCATGGATCGGCCTGCATGATGACCCAAAGAACAGCTGGAGATGGTCACTGGAAGACCCTCAGTTCTACAAGGAGGGAGAGAGAGACTTCAGGAGATGGTTTAAGTATCCTCTTAATGAACATGGAAATGATTCGTGTGCGCTGATGCTTTTTGAAACTCCGCCAATATATGAATCAAAATGGATTGACAGACCTTGCAGCGAAGAACGTCAGTTTGTTTGCTATGAAGGTAAGATGTCTTTTCAATGCACGTCATTGGAAAGTTGAACTTTAAAGCAAGTCTGATTCTCTAATTGCAGAGGGCGACAATACCACTGGAGCTTACATTCTAATAGCTGATCCTAAAACATGGATGGATGCTCAAAGTTTCTGCAGGGAACACTATGTAGACCTGGCCAGTGTAAGGAGCCTACAGGAGAACATGGAGATTTTTGAAATGACATCAGAAAGCATTGTGATCAGTTTTTGGGATGGGATTTTGGGTGCTTGGATTGGACTGCACAGAACCAGAACATGGTCCGATAACAGTAACTCCTCATTCACTTACTGGAGGAAAGGAGAGCCAGATAATGGAAAAAATTCCACGTATGATTACCTGTATCAGCACTGCACGGCAGTGTCCTTAAATCACTCAGGACAATGGATGGATGAGAACTGTGAAACCTCTCTCCCTTTCATTTGCTATAGCTGTGAGTACAGAGCTACTGTTTTACTCATTAACATTACACATTAACTGATTAATTTGGTAACTTACTTAATTACTTAGGAGTTATTACTGTCATTTCTTTGTATTTAAATTTCCATTACTTGTATGACTGTAAATATAATTATACGATATTATTACTTATAAAGGAAAAGCAGTGTGCGGAATACCAGACGGCAATTGCTTGTGCTATAGCAGCCCTCGGCTATTTTTCCTGTGGTCACTTCCATAATCCCATAGGGCATCCTACTTACATGAAGTGTGAAGTGTAATTACATAATTGATTATACTTCAATTCTACTTACATTCTGTACACTTTAAATGAGATGAGTAACACAACTGATTGAAAATGATACATGCTTTTGTTACAGTTGGTGATGTCGGTGACTTCTAGGGTTTAATATTTCATATACTGTATTAGTTAATACTTTTTTCCAAAATGTTCAGTTAAGGTAATATATATGATTTGATCAAGGACATTTATATTATTGTAAATTATATCATTAAATAAATTACAATTATTTGTTTATGTTTTTTTTTGCACAGTAAATTTCACAGTTGAACCCTCGCCCACTCCAGTGACTGCATCTTCACCAGCAGGTGTGTCTTAATGTCATGTTCATCCATATTATGTTGACTATGACTTGGTGTGAATATTCAAATCACATGCCAGTGCATGTCTACAAAAACAGCATGGATACTGCAGGTAAAATGCCATTTGGTGAGAAAGAAAACCATGCACCACTTTTCAAATACAGCTTCAAACACGTTGTGCATTCTGTGTACCCTTTCTGTGAAAATTCTAAAATGCAAATGAGCAATAAATCCATAATTAATTAATCAATTAATTCTTTCTTCATGGTGAACTCCACAGTTGTACCTTCACTCACTTTGGACAGAACATCTGAACCAGCAGGTATGTGGCAGAGATAGTAGCAGGCTCTATGCCACTGTGGGTGGTGGCAATGTCCTCTAGAATTTAGCTTAACTTGGATCAGGTTAACATTGTTGCCAGTGTAAACATCTTGTTTGTCATGAAAATTATTATATTTATTACAGTTTATATGGTTACTGCAATTTACAGCTGTGTACATGTGTAATGATGTGGTTGGATTCCATTCAGCATCGCTAGACATAAAGCTTTGAAGCTTTAAAGCTTTACTTGAGCACAGGCCCCCCACCCCCCATTACCCATATGGTTTTTATGAAAGCCTACTGCATATGAAATGAGCTGTAGTATGTGCTATACCAGCTTCCCTTGCTTAGCTCATTATTATTGCCACTGCCAGACTCCTACCGAAGCAACTACCGGTAAAGGTAAAAATGTACAGATTTATTCATGAATGAGATTTATTTCAACATGCATAACTCTCAACATGTTTTATAGCAGAAGTGGCATATTTGTATATGCAAATTAAAACAAAAGCTTACTCAAGTGACTGAACCTTATTGCACATTTGCATTTTTCTACAACAATAAACAATACTAATATTAATAAATACTAATTAATGTTTCAGAGCAAGGGACATTTCATCCATTTTAAATAATCTAAACAAAGCACCCCCCAGCAGTTTGAGAGTTAAAACTGAGTTTTTTTCATTTTGTTGAGCATTAAACCATACCACCTATTTTGCATTTTGGCAAAATGTTCAATCGCTAGGCAGTGACTTCTCAAATGATGAGACGGCGAGGTGGTGAAGCCTGTCTTGTTCCTTTGTGCACCAAGTGTGGAGCCATCTCAACACACTGAATGACAGTTCACAACTATTTTAACTAGGTTTGTCAGGAATAGGATATCTGGATAACCTGTGTCAAGTCTGGGAGCCTGACTTTATCCAGCAAGCTGAAAACACTTTGTGTATCCTTAATTGGCAGGCTTTCTCTTTTGCAGGCCAGATTTTGGCCACTAAAACCTCCTCCAATTTTAAACCAACACTGGTCTGCCAGACCACTGAGGTGCTCCTCACAGAGAAAGCTGTATGAATCAGGAATACAGTCCTGAACACCTCTAAGAATCAGGCCATTAAAAGACAAAAAACGCTGACCCATCTCAGCAACCATCCTGTCAAGGCAAGGTAGAAACAGGTTTCTTTTCAGCTTATTTGTCTCATGGAGGTCACTCCACAACTAGACTCTACACTACACTACATATTCATCCATGCATTTCTGCTTTTGCCTTTGTCTGGTAGTGGCACATGGCTCTGATATCTGATTTGCTGTACAGGTCTTTACTGTATCATATAGCTTAGCAGCCTTCGAATCTGTGTGCATCTGTTTAAGAGTGTCACACACAGATAACTGTGCAGGTTCTCAGTTACAAACAGAAACGTCTTGAAGGTATACTGTGGAGAATCTGATGAGTTTGATGTGGAGGTGTTAATGCTGGAGAGGCACTGAAGAAAAGTAGAGAAGCTCTCATAGATGGCTTTCACAGACTGCACTTGGCATGACCAGCGGGTCTTTGAACGATGCACGAGCTCAGATGGCTGCAAGCCCAACTGATTTTGAACATCTTTGAATTTGTGATGGTTTATGAGCGAAACACTGAAAAATGAATATATGCTCTGTAACAGGTCAAATGAATCCCTGGTTTCTGGTACTGCTTGACAGGAGTGACACAGTTCAGTTGAGAGTTCAGAGTGACACAGGCATGGCAGTTTACATAAATGACCTCTGGATGATTGACTCTAAATCTGGTTTGGACGACTGCACCACCCATAAGCCTGTGCAACACACTTAAGGTTTTTAAATCCCATTATGCTGCAGCTGTTATTCAATAGCAGCAGTTAAGCATTCTGCATTAAATTTCCTCAATTCAGTCATGACCAGCAAGCACTCCTTTACTCAGTGACACAGCGGACACAAATAGCCAATTGTTCAGTGTTTCTATCTCTGGCTTCGTCTGCCATAATCGAAAACATTCCCACTCATTCCCATTCTTTTAATTCCCTCACAATAGTTGGCGTTACCTCTTCCGCACTGCACTCAGTTATCTCATTTTGGAACGAAGGTGATAAATATGCATTATGTGATGGGGCTGAGTATGACTGCATGAAACTGAGTGCAGTTTGATCCTTTTCTGCAATCAAGAAAATTTCCCTGATTGTGGCAAGATATTCCTTCATCTTGGCCACAGAATAGAATGTTTTGTTTGGTTAAGAATTGGCTGCTGAACACAATATGGCTGATGTACTCCTGTCTCTTTTTTATTTCTGCCTCATGTGCAGAGTGCACCTGTTGCATTAGCCAAACATCCTGCATGAAAAACAAAAAGCTGCATCTCTAGATATGGAATATTCTAACCATGCAAAGCTTCCAAACCAGTTAGAATTAAATGATCCCAAAGCTGTGCTGGGGATAATTGGACAACTTCACTTGCTTAGGACCATTATGCTTTTCTCGAAGGTCACTAATGTTCCCTTCTACATTGCGGACATTGTTTTTTCCTCTTGCTTTGTGTTTAATGTCCTCTGTATCTGTAGAAATTGCACCTTCAGTGTCTTCTCCATGGTGTAGTCTCTCCTGACTTTGCATGTCTCTCGCCTGTCTTTCTCCACTTGTTCACTTTGCCTCGACTGTTCATTCACCACAGTCTCTCATCCTACAGCACTCTGCTCCTCATTCTTTGCAGCAGCAACATCCAAACAATCTGATCGACTATACCCTTGGCAAATGTATGTAATTCACGCATTTATGTTTAACAGACTTGCAAGTGCCGTTACATTAGCTGATTAGCTTGTTTCTCAAGACCTACAGTCAGATCTTCCCTCCCTCATTCTCATCTCTGCTAACTGCTTCATTGTTTATGCTTCGTTTGAAATATTTCCTTATAAGTTAGTATAAGATGTAACGTACAGTGTTACCCCGCTTAACGAACGCCCTACAGAACGAACGTTCCGCATAACGAACGCCACCTTGGACACGCGTGCGACTCGCAGAACGAATGCGTTTCACACAACGAACCGCACGTGGCACGTGAAAATCGAGTTTTACGTAAAAAAAATAGCTGAATCTGGCCAGATGTGTCTCAGATGAAGACAAAGCATCATGTTGTGTTGTTTCTCCCCATTAGTGTCCTTTTTTCCTGTTTTGATGTGTTTTTGGTGTCTGTGTGTCTACTGGTGGTTAAAATTGAAGGTATTCTCGTTGCAGGACAACTTTTTCGTGAGTGAAACAGCAAATTTTTTCCTTGTATGTGAAGTGTGAACCCCAAGAAAAAACCCTAACATCATTCCCTGCTTTGTTGAATATTTTACTAGTCCGTAGATGTACAGAATGTGTGCGATTCGCTTCTATTTGTTTTCAGTAAATATATTTCCAATGAGGCTATTCAAATGAAATATTCACTGGACATTGGTATTAACTCAAGGAATCCATAACTACAAAGGATTCACAACATTCAAGTCCAATAATTAAGTTATGTGTAATAAAGTGGAGTGACACAGGAAAAAACATTATTGAAGAAGAAAGAGCAGTACACCAGGGGAGGGAAAGACAAGGAACCACCTAAAATCCATAAGTAGTTAAAAAATAATTCTACCTCTTATCTGTGCAAATTAAGATCAGCTGGGTTAATACATTTTGATGGGCTATAAAATGGATTTGTGTTACCAAGGTCTCAAACAAGAAAAATCTCATGGTGGGTAAAATTAAAGAACTCTCTCAAGGCCTTTGCAGCCTGATTGCTGCAAAACATATCAGTGGAACTATTTCAGACATATTTCAAAACCTCTGAATCTTCTACTAAGCACCTTAAGTGCTCGACTAGAAGTCCAATGCGCTATCCAGTAAGCACCATTGGGTCCATTATCCACAATTGGAAGGAACATCACTCCACCTTCAACTAACCATGCATAGGAGCTCCTTGCAAGATTTCTGACCAGGGTGTCAGAAGGATAGTCAGAAACGTAGCACAAGAACCAAGGACCACTTGGAAAGTGCTCCAGAAAGACTCTGAGGCAACAGGTACAACTGTTACAGCAATGGGGTGTTAGTAGCCTAGTGGGTAAAACACTTGTCCAGCTATGGGGTGGTAGTAGCCTAATGGATAAAACACTCGCATGTGAACCTAATGACCATAAAGTTGCAGATTCAAACCCCACTGTGTCCTTGAGCAAGACACTTAACCCTCAGTTGCTCCAGGGGGACCGTCCCCATAACTAATGACTCTAAGTTGCTCTGGATAAGGGCGTCTGCCAAATGCCACTTTACTTTACAGAGAAAACAATAACCAATACAGTCCACCAGTATGGCTTCTGTGCACGCTCACACTGCAAGACCCCATTTCTGAAGAAAAGGCAGGTTGAAACTCAATTAAAGTTTGCTACTCAACATTTGGACAAGCCTATGAAATACTTGGAGATTGTAGTCTGGTCAGACAAGATCAAAATTGAACTTTTTAGCTGTCATTCTACACACCATGTTTGGAGGTGGAAGCATAATGGTGTGAGGCTGTTTCTCATCTCATGGTACTGGCAGGCTTCATGTAATTGAAGGGAAAAAAAATGTTGATATGTTCAATATTTATTTCCCCCACTGTATATTGCTACATATTACACAGGTATATTGGTCAATATTTAGGACTAATAGATCAGTTTTATTTTGTACCACCTGTGTGTGTAGTATCTTTGGTTAGGAGGGCAAGGCAGCGCATGCAGGTACTCCATGATGGTTGAAGTGGTTTGGAAGGCAGGTGAGCAAGAGCCTCTGATGATGGTTGATCTGGTCTAGAGTATTCCAGGTGAGCTGGAATCTCTGGCAATGGTCGATCAAGCTGAACGCCCAACTTGAAAAAGATTAAGAAACAGCGTTTGTTTTGTTTGAATTTACAGGGTAAAAAACAAACATAAAAATATCAAATGTGACTCTGACAGACCTGGCTGTAACAGCCTAGCTAAAAAGACATGTGAAATTACATAACTGATCATGTTTCATTTCTATTAACATTCTATATGGTTTCAATGAGCTGAGTAATATAAATAATAGAAAATTAATGATGCTTGTGGTATAACTAGGGATATTGGTGACTTATAGGGGTTAAGTTAATATTTCTTATTTTAGGTAATATTCAATATTTATTTTTTTCTCTAATTGTTGCGTTCAATTAAGGTAGTGTGTTAGTTTTGTTCAGTGGCATTTATATTATTGTAAATGGTATAATTGAATAAATTACAAAAGATATAAAATGCAGTTTTTAATTTATGTGTATTTTACAGCTGAATCCTTGCCCACCCCGGGTACTGCATCTTCACCAGCAGGTATGTCTTAGTGTCATGCATAAGAACAGTGAATCACAAAACAAGCTGTCATGCTTATTTTCTATATATGGACTAAATGGACTGAAGAGTGAATTGTATGTTTTGAAAGCCATGTATACATGCTGCAGTATACTCATTCATTTCAAAGAAGTCGTTTTCTATGACATGGGCCTTTTAAAAATACATATTAATACATCTCACAGTGGTTTCTTATGGGGTTCCACAGATAATATATGGATGGCCTCCGGCTTAATAGGCCTGAGAGCAAAGGTCATTACTCACAAGGAACGATCAGAATCTGATACTGAGAGGCTTGTGCTGATAAAGGTAAGTGACTTTTTAGGTTGTACCATGTGATAATACAGTTAATATAATCTGTACAAAGTTCAAAGCTCTTTATGTACCTGTTTTAAGTTATAAATGACCAATAAATGGTGAACTGGACAGTCAGCAAAAACCGCATCAATATTCTGGAAGAAAAGAGACTGATATTATTTACCATTGTATAAAAGATAAATTATGTCAATTCTCTCTCCCTCTCTCCCTCTCCCTCTCTCTTTTTCTTTTGAGCTTGAGGAGGAGCTACTCCAACTTGGCATTCAACACAACCTCACTTTGCAAGTGAAGAGAGCTTATAAAAGTCCTCTGTGACAGAAGTGTCTGTATGTGTCACGTTCATAATTCAGCAGCCAATACGTGCCTATGCCTATATCTTTTCATGTAAAGGTTTAAACTTCACAAAATTTCACACCCTGCATCACAACCACAGTCTTTGGAGGCATGCCAGATTTTGTGTCCATAAGGACTGCTACATGTGACGCATTTCAATATCTCAAGCAGTGTTTAATGTAAAAGTTCGAAAGCTGGTATGTGTTCACGTATGTGTTTGCTACATTTGCTTGCTTCTGTTACAGTTCCATTTGGATCACTCAACAAAATGGCCACCAACATCAACTGAAATTCAGAATCCAATATTTGCCGGTGTGTTAATGGAATGAATCCAATTTTAAATAAATCAGCCATAGGATGTTACTACTATAAGCTACGACATGTCTCACTCTGTTGCTCTGACATGGTTTGGTCTATCTTCAAAATGTATTGTATATTTAAATTCTTATGAAACATTTATAAAAGCACTTCAACAAGTGAAAGAGGACTGTGTGGGTCAAATCATCCAACATCTCATTACTTGGGCCAATTTGCACATTATGCTTGGATCCCATCGACTGCTACTTATTCTTTCAACTCCTGCTGTGGTCATGTTACTCACAGTGCAGTACGTCGAGTTATTATGTGGGCTTGTTTTTAGAACTCTTGTTTTGGGGTGGCTGGTGGCCTAGTGGTTAGGGAGTTCCTCCTATGATCAGAAGGTTGTGGGTTTGAATCCCAGGACTACTAGTGGCACCAATGAGGTACCCTTGAGCAAGGTAAGGTCCCCAAACACTTCTCCCCGGGTGCCCCGATGGTGACTTCCCACTGTTTTACTTGGAGAATGGGTGAAATGCAGAGATAGAATTTCACATTGTTCACACTGTTGTGCTGTGCTGTGGTGTGTTCAAGTGCAACTGAAAGGGGCCACTTTACTTTTTTGCATAAAATTTTCCCTTCACTTAGTAATTTTCCTGTACATGGAAAGGAACAGAAACAGAAAAGTAACTTGGAAAAAAAGTAGAATAGAAGCCATTGAGATAAACATTTTCAGGAGTTCCTCAGTCAAAGGTCAGAGTGGCACCACTGCAAGAGGCATGTTGGCATGTTTACAGCAGTCATATAGTCAGGTATACCAATTGTTTATTCAGTTTTGAGTCAGTTCTTTTGTGTGTAAAGGAAAATTATTGTCTGTTATAATTGATGCCTCCCTTCAGATACAGCAGTTAAGGATTAGGTTGAAAAATGCTACAGTCCTCCTTTCACAATCGCCACTTGATAGAGCAGCTGACAAATGGATTGCCTTTACTGGACCGACCGTAGTTGTCCAAAGAAAACAACAAATATAATTTGATGAGGGCATATGGGAAGACGGCTGAGATGGATGAATCATTTTATTATAAACTTGCTGTTGTTCATTATAAACAAACTCATTTGTTTGTTAGTTGTCCAACACATTCAGCAAGACCACTCATGCATTCTGTTGATGTTGAGGACGGTTGGGCATGTTTGGCTGAGCTTTTTAATGAGCTCTCTGATGCCCTCTAAAACATCCCCCTGTGATTGCACGCCTGTGTCATTCAGAATCACCTGACCAGAGAGTGTCCACTGGGGCTTATTTCACAAAATAATAATTCTTAGATACTCTTAGTGTGCTAGCTGATGTTGAAGTTTATAAACATAAGTAACAGATAGCAGGTTAGGTACAATTAAGAAGAGAGTGCAATAATTGTTTAAAGTTATGATGGCATGTCCTGGTTAAGGAGTCTCATGGCTTGAGGATAGAAGCATCTACTGAGTCTCTGTGTTCTAGCCATAATATTCCTGAAGTGTCTGATCTAATTTCAGCAGTTGAAACAAACATTTACTCAGGTGATGTAAGTCTCTGATGATCCCGGTTGCTCTGGACCTGCATATCCTGGTATAAATGTCCTGCAGAGACAGTAGAGCTGATCTGGTGTAGCGTTTCACCACCCTGATCACTCCCTGATCACTGTAGTCCAAAAATGTCCTGTACCAAGACAGGAGGTGATGTTCTGAGTCAGGACACTTTCTACAGCACCAGAGTGCTGCTGTAGTACCCCACATGATGCAGCATTGTAAGCGCTCATATCACTGGTGGCATATCCTGTGTTATACGCAGCGGTACAGGCATTCACTGCCTTGTTGATAGTTCCATCAACCCATAGTTTCTGGTTAGCAAAGATCTTTACTGTTTCTGTGGGGATAATGTTTTTAGCAATCATGTTGACAGAGCTAACAGCTACATCCGCAAACTTGTTGATGTCGTCTATGCATAAGTAGAACGTGTCACAGACTACGACATCGAGCATGTCCTGTAGTGTGACTTCTGATTGGGCAGACCAGCACCGTATCTCCCTCATGACCAGAGCTTCCTGATGAACATTTTGTACATATTCTGGCATGAGGAAGAAAGCATTATGGTCTGATCTCTCAAACGCCGGCTGTGGAATAGCTTTGTAGCCCCGCTTGAACGGTGTGTAACAGTGATCCAGTGTGTTAATTTCCCTAGTTGGACACGTGGTGTGTCGATAAAAAGTTCAGCATAACTTGTCTGATGTTCACTTTATTAAAGTCTCTGCATTTGGGTGTTTGTTTTGAGTCATAACAAGCACATCATGTAATGATGTAGCCGTGCCAGTGTGTGCATGAGGTGGGATGTAGACTGCCATGGTGATAACCAAGCTGAACTCATGAGGCGGGTAGAATGGACTGCACTTGATGGTCAGATATTCCAGATGAGGTGAGCAAGAGCGAGAGAGAACAGAAACAATCTTTGCCTCACACCACTGTTCATCCCCATCTTTAGATTTATTAGCTTCTGCCGTTCTTTCTAAATGGAACATAGAGAAAGAGTCTGATGGAGTCACCGCTTGATCCGGTACGAGGGGTTCAGCCATGTCTCAGTAAAACACAGAATGTTGCAGTACCTCACCGCCCACTGGAAAGTCTGTCTTGCTCTGAGATTGTCCAGCTTGTTGCCCAAAGACTGAACGTTCGCAAATAATGTTTTCTCACAGCTGTGTCCTTTGTCCAAAAAGCAGGGGCTTCTTGAACAGGCTACACGTCCTTTAAGGCTCAAAATGTTGAGCTCAAAGTGGCAGATATAGTGGTCTACCAGGCCTTGCACAATTGTTTGGAGACCCACCTTCAGCTAACTTCAGCTAATGTCAGTTAAAGCCAGCTAACTTGCTCCTCTTTGTTATCAACAGTCCATAACTGTACACATATGTAGTGGGCCTACAAGATAGACGGACCTTTGTACAAAGTAAGACTTTATAATAAATTGGACATTGTGGATTAGTCAGTAATGAGAAAACATGCCATCCTCTCTTCTAAACTCTATGGGCCATGGAAGGGAAGGAAAAAACTTTAAAGCCATGTCTTTATTCTAAAAATAGAACAAGGAAGAGAGCATCAGCACAAAACAACACAGAGATTAAAGCAATACTGGCTAAAAGAGATGAGGAGGATAAAAACAGCAATATTTCTGTTCTAAAGCTTTTATATTTGGTGGAAAGAACTTTGGCAGTTTGTCTGCACCATGAGACATTTCTTCAAATGGCATTTTTTACCTGCAACCGCTTGAACACATTACTTTGAACTTGCCTTCTGTAACCTTTTTAGCTTTCAACCCAAATCCCAGAAGTGTGGACCAGCTTACTGAAAGTGCACATTGTGCTCGAAACCATCCCAAAATATCATCTCTTCTCAATGTGCAAGATGTGCCTGAGTGCAGAATGTGTTGTTGTGAGAATGACGACCAGTGTGACCAGTGTGAGTCTCCATTAGAAAATGTTTAAAGCCCTTTGCTTGATACTGTGGAATAGCCGATGCACTCTGACTGGGAACAAAGTTCAAACGTTTAGTAATGTAAACCAAATCTTCTTTCTTTTATACATTGCCATCTGTTATTGTTATTATATTATATTATATTATATTATATTATATTATATTATATTATATTATATTATATATTTAATAACAACAACAACAACAACAACAACAATAATAATAATAATAATAATAATTATTATTATTATTATTATTATTATTATTATTATTATACTTTATAAAAATTCTACTATGCGATATTTGTTTTACATATATTTACATTTTTGTTCATTAACTTTATTTTATCTGTTCATGTGATATTACTATTATTATTATTGTTGTTGCTGTTGTATTTGTTTGTTAGATTTACTTCATTTTTAGCATTATTTTAAAAATGAAATGTTTTGAACATTGTATGTAAATTGACAGTAAATCTAATCTAATCTAATCTAGTCTAATCTAATCTATTCTAATCTAATCTAATATAATCTAATATAATATAATATAATCTATTCTAATCTAATCCGCTTTCAGGCGGTTCCTCTCCTTCTGTGGCCATAGAGCCTATTTTTGTCTCTGCTCTTCCGCTAAACAATGAGAAGTAATTAAATTACATTGACCGTCAGTGTGTGAAATGTACACACACTCTAAACACTATACTGTCCACTGCTAATGCAGTGAGGAAGCATTTTACCAGAGGATTTTCCTCATATCCAAAGATACTCATATTTTCCTGATACTGAGTATCGGACCAGGACATCCCTATTAATTATTTCAGGATACTAAGTCAGTATTTCAAGAAAGCAGGTAATTATTTTTTCAAACTGAGTCAGAAACAGAGAACTGGGGGTAAAACACACATGGGGATTCTACATTCTACTGGGCAGGAATGGGCTCATATAACGTTGTGTATATTTACTGTGATTTTTTTTCTCAATAATACATGCTGGAAGATATTGTTTAGGGAGTATATAAAAATCCAGAAGCTTTTATTTTTCATATCTTTGTATTTCGCAGTTCTGCGCTTTCTTTTGAAAACACAAATGTAGATATGTGTGTGTCCCGAGGCTGACCACAGGCAGCTGGTGGGAGATGAAGTGAGCTGCATGTTAAACACCGGCTGCCTGTTTAGTCCAATAAAGGGGGAAGTGCAGCCCCCACAACACACACACTATGTGAAAATAAGTGGAAAGAAGGTACAAGGCAAAACGTATTTGTATAATACAGTCATGGTGGAGGGGTATGTGCAGGGCGTTGTGAGGCAAAACAGTGCCCAAATGAAACTATTTTTTGGATTTTCCACTGTTTTATCATCATCAACATTCCAACATAGAAGACACGTGTAGGTTAACTACTGTGTTTGGATAGCAAATGAAATGGCTATATTTGAGTTGGATATGGGACGCCTGGTTCCATTCACCACAGCTGAAAAGAATGTTCTGTCTGCATAAGGACCGAATTATAAAGAAAGTCCACTGTGAAGGACCGAATTATAAGGAAATGTCTAAAAATTTGTGAAATTTCCCTTTAAAAACACTTTTGCTACCTACCATTGCTGATTAGCTCAGCATATTTTGAAGGCTACTAAAGGTAACTAGCAAAAAAGACTCAAATTCTGCCTCATACAAAGTTAATTTCAGTTAAATACTGTGCAACATTTCAGGACTGCTCAAGCAATGTTATGCTCTTATGTTTGCACCACTAAACAATCAGTCCATCTGATAGCAGGTTTTAAAATTTTGCTTGTTCCTCCTAGTGCCTCAATTTGCGGTGAGAGTACAAGAGGGTGATCTGGGCCAAAATGGACTTCTTTCTGGCTGGGCTTGAAATAGACTACACAGTACTCTATACTGATTTTGTCTCTCCTCTGGAAAGCATCAAAACTATGAGAATTAATATGGAATTTCCCTCACTTTTGTGACTATAACGGCCTTCACTTTTCTGAGAAGGCTATCTACAAGACTTTTTAGTGTGTGACTTAGTGCCCATTTTGTCAAAACAGTATTTGTGAGGCCAAGATGTTGGTTGACAAGGCCTGGCTCACAATCAACTTTCCAGCTAATCTAAAAGGGGTTCTGTTGCATTGAGTTCAGGGCTCTTTATATTCGCTAGCTTTAACATTCACTGGAACGTATCGAACTCAGACCATTATGCCTCCTCCACCAAATTTTACTGTTGACACTATGCACAGGTTGGTAGCATTCTCCTGGCATCCACCAAACCCAGGTTTGTCCATCAGACTGCCAGATAGAGAAATGTGATTCATCACTCCAGACATGTTTCCACTACTTCAGAACCCAGTTTTTTCATGCTTTATACCACTCCAGCTGATGCTTTTGGCTGAAACACTTGAACTCAGTAATTAGAAAGAGTGTCAACATATTTTTGTCCATATACTGTAGTTCAGTAAAAACCACATGCAATGCTTTTCTATCAGTATCAGTGGCATGCAATCAAATCTTTCAGTTGTGTGAAAGAAGCCTGAAATGCATTAGCACATATTAGGTCACTTGCTAGCTAGCCAGCCAGCCATCCATCCAGCCAGCAAGGTATTTTTGCTTATTTAGCAAAGCTCAAGGACAGCATTAAAGCCATCTAGGTCAGGCCCTTTAAAAGAGTGAATGAGACCTCTGATATTAGCATAGCTAATGCTCTTTAGATGAAAGCTAATGGCAATGTTATGGCAATTTAATGCTAGCATGGCAAATGCTACTTTAACCATAGGGAAAATGCATATAGCCTTGGAGCAGAGCATTCAGACTCTATTGAGTATTCAGAAAAGGATGATAAATTCCTCCAAAGACAGTTTTGGCACCGGGAAAGACACACACAAACAGATAAACACACACACACACACACACACACACACACACACAGGCGGTTCCACTTCTTAGTAATCTAATCACGCCCTCTCTTCTAATGAGGACACCAAGCTTAAAAAGCAGTAGCAAACCTGGAAACAGCAGATGGCTCCAAAGAGCTTCAGACAAGGCCTGTGTGTGTGCAAGTGTGTGTGAATGTGTGTCGAGAGAATACAAGACTCTCATAGCCCTTTATGAGCAGCAGAAACCCAGCTCAGAAGAATAAGCTGTGTGCGTGTGCGTGCATGTGTGTGTGTGTGTGTGAATACCCATAGGAGCATTGGGACTCTGCTCGGCCCTGTGAAGAAAGCAGATTGACCACAAATGCTTGGACTAACCCTGTTACTGGCTCTATTTCTGGATGTAAGAACAGAGAACTTACACAAGAGTATCTGGCTATACTCTATGGCACAGCTGTACAATACACAGCACTCTGATGCTGCACAATCCTCCACAACAGGGTTGGGCAAAATTCATTTTTATTCTACAGTTAGTTCGGACGGTACAAACCAAATTAAACCTAGCACTAAATTGGAAACTTAGTAATGGTTAGCTGCAGCATAAAGCAAGATGTTACTTAGCAACTGATGCTCAGTGGAATGATCTAGTAATGCTGTTATCACAAGAGACACATTTTTTAATTATAACCATCGGCGTCAGTTTGATTTGAAAAATAGTGGGGGCTCAAGGGGTTGATTTTATTTGTCAACCGGGGAAGGGGTAATTTCAAAAACAGGTAGGGATAATATTTATTGCAGATGAACTGGCCCTCATCAAGTGATGGGGACGTGTCCCCAGCATCCCTAGAATCCCCATCATCCTCCTCCTCATCATTTACTCTTTTGGCAAAAAGAAAAATGCATGTGAAACTCCCCTAAGTTAGCTAGCTAGCTTAAGGTAAAAGTGTTATAGCTTATGTTACAATAGATAAACGTTTGTAGCGCAAATACGTTTTTTCTGAGAAGGCATGCTACCTAAATACATTGATATGCACATAAACATTAGGTAATACAACTTGGTACAAAATGATATAAATGCAATGTAATACATAATTACATAAAGTTAAGTAAAGTGTTTACTGTGCACCCATGTGCTTACGTTTTCTAATGGACACATATACACCCCCAGTTGTCCTCAAACAACTGTTGTCTTGTTTGTGGACAACTGAGCTAGAGGTTGCCAAGGAAATGCAAGTTTACACATACTGTCAAACTGGGATAGTCCAGGCAACAGAATTACAACTACAACATCAGTTGCTCATTGTAAACTGATGTAGACTACACCACTAATATATGGATAAGTGGGGTACACCTATGCTACACCCATTATCGTGGTTAAGCTAGAAGTCAGGAGTTGGGAGAAGACCCAGCCCATTACTGGCTAAATGCTGTAAGACTGAAGGTGATCAGGCAAAGAAGTATCACAGAAATGTGACATATTCAAAATATCAGGCAGGAAAAGAAAACGGAAGATGTAAGTCATCTAAAGTATCAACTCGTCAGATGTGGAAGCTAGGTTAGTGGCACTCAATTCAAACGGTGGCCCTATAGAAAGGCCCTATGCTTTAAACTATGTTGCTCTAGCTACCCCTTTAACGCATGCGCCAAAAAAAAACTATGTGTGGGCTGTAAACTGATTTAGGGCGTCCCGCAAGGGAGGTGAGAATTCTTTTGCTGAATCACCCAATGCAACAGAGAATTGTAATCAGGCCTAGCAGGCTCTGCAATCAGGAAAGGATCTGACTTAAAATCAAAGGTGGGATTTTGAAAAGGCTAGACCAGGGATGCGGCATGGTGGTACTGTGGTTAACGTCGCTGACAATAGTTTTTTTCAAGCTAGCATTATTCTTATTGTTATATAAAATAATTAGGATGCACAAAAGCATAAAAGACGAATTACTACTTTTTCTATTCAAATCAGGTAGGTTGAGTTATAATGAGAAAAACATGTTGTGCCTAACTCACTTTCCAATTTGTGTGAGCTTTAGTCAATAAAACTGATGATGCAAAGTAGTTGTTTTTTTTTCAGGGGGACTCACCTCCCACTTCTAGAATCCCCCCACTTTTAAAATATGTAGCTACTGTGAAATTACTCTGTGTGATCTGATCAGATTACCTTGTTACTACATAAATATAATGTAATGTAATATAATCATGCATGAGTAAAAACTGAAGTAGATGAACAACTGTAATCAGTTTTAACAGTGAATATATTCCATGTTGATAAATTGTTGTTGAATCTATGATGTTTGTAATTACCCAAACATCATAGACACCTAATACAAAATGGAATCAGACACACATGTGTAATTACACGAGTATGAACTGAAGTGGATAATTTGATAATTACTTAAGCTGTAATCCATCTAGAACAGACTCTTAATAGTAGTTAAATTGTTATTGCTAGTGTGGTTTATATGTAATTACACAGTTATTAGACACCTAATACAAAGTGGGACTACTTTTTAAAATTTTGTCCAGTTGCAGCATTTTGTGCATATCTGTGTGTAAAAGTGATTGTGATTGTGACCAGAAGTGCTGTCATTTTTGGATCTGCGAACATTTCTCTCACACCTGCAGTGCCAGGAGATAAATCAGTCCTTAGGGTGGCTGGTAGTTTCGAGTGAGGGCCCCTCTTTCTCCCCTTAGCTTGCACATGTGTGCAAATACACATTCCCGGCTGCTTGATAATTAGTCTTGTTAGGTGGAGGAGGACTAGTAGTGTGTGTTTGTGCGTGCACGCATGTGTCTGTGTGTGCTATTCAGTTGTGTGAGTTTTGCTGCTGCTGTGTTTTTCCACCCACATTCTCTACCTCTGCCTTCCCTCTGTGTCAGCCTGTGCTTAATAGCCATTTACCATGTGCATAAATTAACATTTATTTGACTCCCAAAGCCCCCCTCCTGTCCATTTTTGTTTACATACATACACAGGAGATATAAAATAAACCTTTAAGCTACTATCAGCAATCTTTATTAATGGGAACGATTATGAATGGAACTGTGAGAGTAATAACTGTGGGGTAAGGATTTCCAATAATATATCATGCAGGCCTACTCGATGCAATTGGCTTCTCTGCTTCTGACCAAGCTCTGACCTTTGTAGTGGCAGAAATGAGAAAGCCTGAGGCAGCAAACTTCTCTTTTGAAGGTGTGGTTAAAACAGTTAAATGAATGTATCCATTTGTTTATGGGCTCAGAGACCCCTTATTGATCTACCCTGCATTCCATAGTCAGACAGAACCAAGGAGATCTCATTAATCCCATGTTGATATAAATAAAATGTAAACCTGTTTCATTGCTCAACTTTCTTTGCATGGCAAATCACCTCCATATTATTTCGGCACCCATTTAAAGAACTAGTCAGAGCGGGGTTGTCCAACTCTGGTCCTAGAGGGTCCGTGTCCAGCAGTTTGGTAGTCTCCCTCCTCAAACACTCACTAAACCTGGCAGTTAACAAATGAGTTGAACCAGGTGTGTTTGAACAGGGAAATCACAAAACTGTGCTGGACACTGGCCCACCAGGGAGATAGTTGCACTCCCCTGGGTTAGAGCGTTCACACTAGAGGTCTGCAACCCAGCCTAAGCTAGATAGGGTTTTCCAGATTTCATGCACATCATTGGGCTTGGATCAGGTTTTGGGTAAATTGTCACATACATCATCAGGCTTTGCTTGCTGGGGTACATCATTGGGCTTAGACCGGGTTCAGGACAGTTTTTCATGTACATCATTAGGCTCAGGTCAGGATTGTTTTTTTTTTTTATGTAGTCGATTTTGTGCACTCTGACACACCCCTCTCCTCCCTGCAGCTCTCTCTCTTGCTTTCTCTCTGTTGTGCTCACTAGTTCTGTCTTTTCTATTTTGTAATGTAAGCTGTGTTTGAAATACCCTCAGAAGTTTAAGAAGTGCCCCAGTAAATTTGGTTCAGGTGACACCCCAGGTTTTAATCAAGAAAATGCCATGGGTACATTTACCCGTTTTTTCAACTATTATAGCTTTTTTACTGAAATACTTAAAAAACAGCTTAGATTAGCATGAACTCCAGGGTGGTCTAGTTTAGCATGTTACCCATCATAGATTTTGTAAGTGGTCACCACCAACCTCACCAAAAACCCTTATAAAAAATGAGGTTACTAAGGTTACTTTTTCCACTAAATAATAAGTAAAGTCATTCTATTACATTATGAGAACGGTCACTCATAATTTGTAATTTGATTACTTTTATTTTAAGGACTGCCCTAAAGCTGGAAGTCACAAACTGCACATCAACAGATGGCCTACAATGTCAAACCATACACCATCTCCTGTGATTTCCCTGCTTTAACAGGCCAGACTCAGCTGACTAAACGCTTAGCAAGTAGCCTAAGATTTAAATCAGGTGTGTTAGATTAGGGAGAAGAAAAAAAGCGTGTCAGTCACAGAGTTCGCAGAAGGAGGATTAGAATCATGGTAATAGATAGTAACAACTCTATCACTGAAGAAAAAGAATAAAATGAAGCCTGACTGCATGCATCAAAACCTATGTGTGACAGCTCTGTTTTTCAACACTCTCCCGCTGTTTCTGGGTCATGGGTGTGCCATTATCCAATTTGATAAGGAAATGACACGGTTATACTTGGAATGTCTCCTCCCCTCAAAAAAAAGGAAGATGTTGAAGTGACAAGGTGGTGGATCCAGGTGAAGTCAAGCTTAAAGTCCATGGTAGGTCATTCGGATCCAGAAAACAGTTTATATGTACAGCGCTCACTCTCCCTTGAGTATTTTTTCAGAAGAATGGGAAGATCTAAACAGCTTTCAAGTTAATATGTTAAGTCTCGGCAAACCAACCAAGAAAATATGCTTGTAGATGTCAGCCACCTTTGTTGGGCAGTGTACATGGTTATAGAGACCATCCTTCTGGCCTTTCCAGTATGAGATCTAGTCAAACAGAGGGTCACACATGGAGACCAATTGGGAGTCATTTTGTCCTTAGACAGCTGCTATTACACAAGTTCAAAAATGGAAAATCACAGAAATATTTGGGTGAGGCAACACCCGGGCAACAATCGCAGACACTTGTGTGTGGATGGCACAGCCTGGAGCAGGCATAACTAATCACATGACCATTTGCAGCAAAAATATCAACACTCTGTGGATGATTATCCTTTACTCCTAGTTCTATTGGGTGTTTGTCAAATTATTCACTTGTTTATACTATAAGTAAGAACTCTACTGTTAATTCTATATATAATATATGTTCTTTTTCTTATTTTTCTTTCATTGTTCTCTACTTGTCTGTACTTGACCCACTATACAAGTACCCTAACCCAAATCTTTACCATGAATACATCAGCAAACCTTTCATCCTGCTCTTCATTAAGGTGAAGCAAACTTGTGAATGTGGTTTAGGACATGGTATGACTTACCGTGAGCTAGAATAATTAACAAAACCTCACAGTGTAATGAACTCTGCACAGATTTTTTTGGCTACATTTTTTTCATTTTCTATGGCTCACAGTAAGTCATCATGTTCACCTGTCTGCTCAACCTTACTGAGCTGGATGCGGATTGAACAGGTTGAGAGAAGGTGAATTTTTGTAAAATATTTGGGTGACTATTGACTTCTAGTGTTTGATAGCAAAGATAGGCTTGTAGATCCAATTCTAAACTAAACAAGCAAAATTTGGATTCCAAACATATTTGCTGATTGATGACATCTGGGCTAACACAAAAATTGTGTAGGTTTGACTCTTTTGCCAAACCATTCCTTTAATGGGTCAGAGTCCTACATTTTTCCAGCATTTTTTTTTATCTCAAATTTAGTATGTGTGTATGTGTGCGCTCTAAGGAGCACTGTGCCTAGTGCTGGCACATGAGTGGATCATGGTCTTAGTGTGAGCTTCATTCTCATTCTCAGGCCTTCGTTCAGAACTAATCGTGGTGAAGGATGGAGAAAGGGAGGTGGTGGGGGGGGGGGGGGAGAGAGAGAGAGAGAGACAGAGAAATTAGAGGGGGCTGACTGTGACCAACCATGTTGAGGGAATCTTGCAGGACTGCATTGACCTGCTTTACTGCATGATTCACTGGTTTTCATTTTAAGGTTCTCAAGGAGATGAAGTCAGACAGACAGACACTGATGTACAGACATACTGACTAAAGACGCAAGCACATATACATTGCCATGAGCAAATCTTTGAACTTCCTGGGGTTTTCCATGTGGAGATAGACAGACAGACACACAGACAGACGGATGGACGGACGGACGGACAAATGGGCAGGCGTGCGGGCAGATACATAGATAGATAAATAGATAGATAGATAGATAGATTGATAGATAAATAGATAGATAGATAGATAGAATTCATACTCATACTCTGACAGCAAACAACTAGTCTGAACAGACTAGCTGACAAATAAATCCACTGTGGGCACAGCTGACTTGTTGAGGTCAATGGCTAAAACAGAGTGGTGGAAAAAACAGCAGTGTATACCCAGGAGAAAAGTTTTCTTGAGCAACTGTAAATTGATCAATCATAGGCCCTGTTTACATTTAGTTTTGAAATGTATCTTGAGCAGTCGGATCCCAAGTAGACAGCTCTGAGGACAAGTGTAACTTTCCACCAAGATGCACTGCGACCTGTTCACTAAAACCACTTGCCAAGATGGTCTATGATGCATGTGACCACATATCTTTTAAAGTGTAAACCAAGTGTCATGATGCATCCTTGACAGGGATGTCACAGGAAAATATTGTGTAACAACACACCAACAGTGGGAAAAGTGGAGAGGAGAAGCATAAACTAGAATGCATTTCTGTGAGAAAATGCAAAGTGTAATTGCGCGGTTGCTATGGTAACTGTGGCTGTTACTAGGTGGTCACTTTGGTGTCGCTAGGTGGTACTAATGGTTGTTATGGTGTTTCAAAGGGGTTACTAATGGTGCAGCAGTTACATTCTGATGGACGGACTGATTTGTTGCACTGCATTTGTCACTTTGTGGCTGCCATAGTTGTGACATCACAATGCTTTCTCCAAGACTCTCTCTCCCCTGTTTACTGTTAGGTGACTCGCCCCTCTGCTCACTTCCCATACATTACGGAGGCCACTCTACTACAAAAATCGAATTTTTAAATTACCAAAACTCAGCCGCTAATTATCCAATCAATAAGATGTATACATGTGCAATACACTGGATATTAATAAATGTTTTAGAGTTGGAACCATGCCGAAAATCCAAACAGACTTGGATGAGAAGTGATACCTTTCACATTTTCAACAGCCTAGACTTCTGCTGGCTACTTACATTTACCAATGCACGTCAAACAGTACCATGACAGACGAACACAATGAACAGGTC
>JBBPCZ010124324.1:4942-25557 GCA_037974445.1 Brycinus macrolepidotus | reverse complement strand
CGCAGCTTTTTGATATAAAGTTTTTCTTGTTCCCGAATACAAATATTTTTTAAAGTATTTGTTCGAAATAAGTATTCATAAAAAACACGTTATTTGTGCCTTTCCGAATACCGTATTCGGGTTCGGCTCCACCCCTACTATATAGTAACAAAAAAGTCTAAATTAATCCAATTAAAAACTCAATATGAAATACACTATGCTATATACACAAATGCTTGGTACAAATATTATTGATAAGTAACTTACAGTTAAGTGAACTGCTAGTAACAAAAGTACTAATACAAACTCATATCTCATACATCAGTGTGCAGCGCAGAATGTGTCTGACCTTGTCTTTGCCTTGGAGGTAGATGACGACGTCTTTCAGAGGGAAGCCTCTCTTCTCACAGAGGCCGCTCAGCATTTCCCGCAGAGTCAGGCCGGGCCGGGCCGGAGCCAGGCTGGCCGTGCCGTCAGGAAGATACACACAGCAGTATTTATCCGCTCGGAGAGATCCAGATCCCACAGAATCTGGATCTGAACCTACAGGACTCGAACAGCCATTCTGAGAGAGAAGGAGAGAAAGAGCGTTAAAAGGAATAAAAAGGAAAGGGACAGAAAAGAGGAAAGAATCAACAGACCAGAATTACTGTTCAAGTACGATCTGTTTTGTTAACCCAACCTGAAATCAAACCTGAAACCTTTTTTCCCTTGTTTGTTCATGCCCCATTAAGCACAATCATACAATATCTTAAAAAAATCTATTTTGTTTTAGTAAAAATTCTTGTACTTTTGTTTTCCTCTAAAACCTCATCTAATTTTATTACATTTTTTATATATATTAGATTTCAATCACTATGCACAGGCAAGCAGGAAAATATTAACTGATGATTGATGATTCACCTCTCCCTCCCCCCACACCCCACCAATCACCAAGTGAAAATGCTCAGCTTGCTCAGGGACCCTCCCGGATACAATGTTTTACTCACAATTAAGTTTTTCAAATATCAGCTGTGGTAAAAGCAAAACAGCAGGAAATGAGGTTGGGGAGTGGCATGGGATGTGGCGCTCTCCAGACACCCCGCATGTCCTGATCATGTTCCTCATTCTGTCTTTTCTGGAATGTTTGCGTTTTAAGACTGTTTGACAATGACCTTTGGTTTGTTTTTTACATTTTTCATGGTGTAAAACAAACAAAACCATGAGAAAATATGTTGTTAATTCTGTGTCTTCTGTAGGCAAACTGATGCATATTTAACTGCTTTTATGACCATGGTTAACAAAAAGAATGGGTTTGCTTACATATTCTGAACCCTACCGTAACACAGCATAACTTTGCCTCAACCCACAAAACACTATGTTCCACAGAGCAGCTGCACCATTAGTGATAATAGCGCTAATAGCGTTAATTTACGTGCCATTTAGTACAGTATGTGAATTTGTGAATGTGAATTTGAAGCTCTATTCAGTATGGTATGTTGGCTTGAGTAACATGTTTTTGCACTTGGTGTTTAGCAGGTGTATGCATGCATGAGGGGGTGAAAGAAAGAGGAAGACAGAACAAAACAATGACCAGGCTAGAATGGAACTTTATCTGCTGCGACAAATGTAATCCACTTAGAGTGAGACTCGACAGGACATTGTAACATCTGGTTGACCACACTAACCAGACAACAAAGCTCGAAACCAGAAGGAAACTTCACATAACAAACATGTCTAGGCTGAATGACTACAGGCGCCCATTTCGCAGTCACAAACTGAATCATGCCATGAGGGTACTCTGCTCAGAAGCTTTAAGTCAAAGGTGAATCTTAAATCATTATTCTTATCTGTATTTTTAATAAGATGCAGTAATGTTGGGCTGGAGTGCTTCAGGCTCCTCCTCAAATGAGGCTGGAGTCACATACTGACCTCAGATCTGCCAGACAGGGAGCCCAGCTCCACACTGCTGCTGGACTTCACCGAAATCTGAGACTCCTGCCTGGACACCGTTATCCGCCGGTACGACGCATCCGCTGAGACACACACACACATGCACAAGAGTCACGCTTGAGAAGTTGGTCAAGGACACAGGGCCTATAGACTACATTTTTTCCCCCCACAGTACACTTATGTACCAAAAACAGGTTGGAAAATGGCCATGTAAATATGAAACATGACTCTTTATTACAGTTTCAAAATTCACTGGTAACGCTTGCACAGTAAATCAAAAAAAGTCAAGGAAAATCAGTTTTTCATGATTCGGACATTTAGATTTGGAATGCAGTGATAAAGAGCGCTCATTTACAAGACCTGCCAAATATAACACATCTGAAAATCAAGGGAATATAATTACTAAATTAAATGGATAAAACAAGAAAATATGTTGATTATCTTATTAATTATCAGTTCTTCATATTGTAGCATACTATAATGTCACCTATGGGCCTTCGCTGTGCCTCAGTCTACACACTACCATACTAAATAGTAATGGCAGCACAAGTGGTGTACTAATTTATGGTATATGGGGCCTGAGTGACATTTATGGTGACACTTAAAACATAAAACAATTGTTTTTCAGATACAAACTACACACCTGACAGCTCAGTCAGTAATACAGTACCTCCCCATGATCCTCTCTTCTCTATATTTTTCTTTTTGTTGACTTTGCTATCCGATGATGGCATCTTCACTTCCATGCTCTGTTTCACACAGACGACACACACAGACGACACACACAGACGACACACACAGACGACACACTCTTCAGGCCTCAAGAAAGTCCAAGATATATTATAAAAGATCACATATACTGCTACTACCACTATACTTATGACATGTATGTTTTGTACCAAGGATCCTACTTCTCTTCATTCCTTCTAATTAAGCTGATAAGAGTGGCATATGTAAATGACCCAGGTTCTAATTGGTTTCCCTGAATTGTGCCTCACCCAAAAAGCAGTCCAGGATCAAACACTCTTTATATAACTTCAAACTGAGTCAGGGCTGAACTGCTGTAGGCTGAATAGACAAATATATGCATCGTACAATGTATTGTTTTTTGTGACCTCATAAAATTAATGACTTTAAATCAGGCTGATTTTTTTAGTTTAGTTTCCAAATATGTCCAAATATATTCACATTGACTGGAGAGTGAACTGATTTTTTTTACTTTATATAAACATAATTCAAAAGAAGCTGTTTTCCCTGATATGGGCCCTTTCCTCTGCATCACTTCAATAAAAATCTCCCTTACATCATATTACAGTAAATTTGCTTATGGTTACAAAAACTCCCTGTAAGCAATAACAAACGCAAGCCGAACAATGATATAATCAAAATCTGTGTGAAAACCTTGTGTGACTTAAAAGCACTTGGCAAAGGGTACAGGTAGATTGTATTGATTCATAAGTCTGAAAGCCATTTTTTTTTTCCCTTGGTGATTCAAATGGCCTGTTATGATAAGGTCATGATTACTGTCTTCTTCCTTCCTGTACACAGTCATCAAAACTGCACAGAATGCAGAGCTCATTGTGTAATTCAGAACTGCTGAGAGTAGGTGATGGGAAAAGCCATGTTGATACAAGTTTCCAAACCTGTGGCTCCTAAATTTTCACACTTTCAGCCTTTCCCACATACTGCCACGCCACAGACTCAGTTTCAGTTCAGAACTACGTCTACCACTACTATCCACTGAGGTCTTTCCCATAGATCTAAATACAGAGGTCACTTTAATCACTGTTCCTATTGAGACGCTGGTGAGGTGAGTGGTCTTAGTAACTGAAGCTCTGTGCCCAAATAATGAACCCTTTTTCAAAGTTATCAAAATATTTTTCTATTGCCATCTTGATCCAAAATCGAAGTCAGCTGGGCCTAATCAGCATTTTTATACACACTACAAAGCATGATCGGATGATAGTTACTTAATGGTCTCCTGCACTACATATGTCTGGAAGCATGTACACTTATCTATTCAATTTTCCGGCTTTTTCTTTAAAATTTATTGAGAAATAAATGTAAGAATACTCCTCAAGAGGGGGATTTCATCAAGGACCGAAATGACTTAAGATGTTGCAACTAGGCCAAGCTGTTTAAGGACTAACAAAATATGAGCAAATAATGAAATGTTTTACCTGTCGGTTATTGTTGGGCGTGACACACTCCCTGGATCCCTTGTTCTGAGGCTGGAGGTCAGGCAGTGGTCGTCCCTCCACACTCGCCAGCATGCAGTTCTGATAGAGCGGAGAGCGCACGAAGCGCGTATAGCTATCAAACTTCATCAGCTTAAAGATCTGACCAGGGGAGGAAACATATGTGGGACACACACAAGACATAAGATGACACACTTAAAACATTTTTTTGTGTGTGTGTGTGTGTGTGTGTGTGTTCTGCACCTGCTGCTGTGCTTTGCTGAACATGTCTAGTGTGGGTTTCTCCAGGTCGCTCTCTTCAGTGTGGGCCGTGTCGTCTATATTGACAGCATAGAGGGAAGAGTCAGAAAGATACAGATCATAGATGGCGCGCGCCTCCTTCTTCAGCTGTGAACAAAGAGGAAGGAAAAAAAAAAAAAAAAGACTCAAAGACTGAAACGGCAGATGTCAGGGCACAGAAGGCTCTCTCCGCTGTCCCTACTTGATGAATGAATTTTCATGTAAGCGCAAAATGTTAATCTTTCACATGAGAAGAAGACCTGTGACCAAGTTATGTTGCAGTACAACCTCTTGATTCGTACTTAAGTCTTAACTTCTACATTCAGCAGGATGATGAAATTCTGATCATATCCCATCTTTAAAGGGCCCGTTAAAAAAAAAAAAAAAAAAGATAAAAAATTAGCTTTTGGTGCAGTACAAATATTGTTAGCATCTCCAAACATGGCTTTCCATCCAGTCCACATATGGAAACTAAGCTGCAAAATCATCCTATTGATAATTCATTGTTTTTTGTGATGTAACAATTACCAGCACCTTTACATATAACCACATGTTTAGCCCGCTGATTCTCGTCAAAGTTATTAGTGGTGCTTTTGAATGAGACACAATACAGGCCAATCAGAATAGATTGGCCAGGACATCTGCACTCAACTTAAAACTTGTTTTCTGAAGGTACACTGTAATGTCACCACTGTAGTACCAGCAGTAAAGCTTATGAAGAACTAGCTCTTTAAGGGGCAACTAGCTCTTTAAAGTGTAAAGGGCAGGGCCTACCAAGTGGCATAACTAGTTAGGGTGCGGCATAACCTTTATGAAAAATAATCAAAATACTGGAATTTGTACAAGATACCAGTAAGAACTGTACAGTAAGTTGCAGTGTACTGTGAGATACTACAAAAGAATAATTGAGAACTGTGAAAAAGTACTGCAAGATCAGTCCAGTTTTTGGTCCTGGATTTGGTGGGCTCAGAAAAACTGGTATTGCTAGCAGAGGCAACACTTTTCACTTTTTCTTTATCTTTGGAAGTGCTGCCCCAGTGCTTCCCCATATGGTTACAGCGCTCGCGCACATCTCAAACAAGTTTCTCACAGAAAAAGTCAACTCTGTGTGAAACATGAGGGTTTGGTCAGAGTTTCTCAGTCACACACCACTGAGCTCACGGTCTTTTATATGCATTACTATTCTATCACTTCCAGTTCCTCTTCACTAAAGCTGGCCACACTGTCCACAACATACAACATTATAACCCAGTACTCTTTTAAAGAAAAGGAGCCACATGTGAGAGTGAAAAGTTAACACTTTTAAAGAACCTTCACGTGATGTAAAGGTATTTTACCAATTTAAGGTTTCTTCCAAGAAAAGTTATGGGGTTATGTGCTTCTTTAAAGCCTAAAAAGGCTCTTCACGCACAAAGAACGCTTTTTGGCATCTTTATGTAATGTTTTTTTTTTTGTTTTTTTTAAGTTAAGGAAAATAAAACTGTTATTCATTTTTTGGGGGGATTCAGACTGAAACTGGTTCCAGAGGTGAGAACCACTGGTCTGTAGATCATGAAAGACTGCTAGGTCACTAGACATGTGCAAATAGTAACCAGACATGTGCACCAGACATGTGCACCAGACATGTGCAAATTTCCATTTTTAACACACTTGCTGTGATGGTGAGCATGACTGATGCATTTAGACAAAAATTAAAAAAACATAAAATAAAGGGGGAATAAAAAAAGCTGCAATTTACACTTACTCAGTGTGGTTCAATGCTGCTAACTGTCTACTGTGCAATATGTTGCAATGTGATGTTGCAAACTTATTATTGTATTCATTCTGGAAGCTTTACATCCTTTTTACACACTTCACTCTGTGTAACATTAAACGTATGGGGCAATATTATTCATTCCGGAAGGTTTACATCCCATTCACGCTATACTGGTACACTCCTGGTTTGTCTATTTATTGTATTGTTTCGATCATTCTATGCACATTGTTCAATGCTGTAACTGCCTCCTGTGCAATAATCAAACTTATCATACTTATGGTGCAACACTAGCCACTCTGGAAGGTTTACATCCTGTTCACACTATACTGTTACATTACATTACTGTACATAGTTGTGGTGTCTATTTGTTGTGTTGGTTGTAGTGTTTCTGTTGTAACTTGTAATCTTGAACCTTGAAAAGATGCCGTGGCACTTTACATTCACTCCCAGTGTTGGTGTTGTGGGGAAGTCTTAGCTAGTGGTTGGAATTGGAGACAACTAAACAAACAAAAAAAAATTTAGTTCAATACCTCATCCAAATTAGTAGGTGGAATCTTCTGAAACTTCTCACAGGCCTGCCAGAAGAGGATGTTTTCTGCACTCACTTCTGACTTGAGAAAAGCCTGAGAATCACATTTACACAAACTGAGGAACAAACATGGAGCAGCAAATGCAGCAGCACTTATTTGCAACTATAGAACATAAGCAAGACCAAACAAACAACTAATAATTGCTGATCAGCAGCTCCCACGCAACTCTTTGACAAGGCCATGCCTGAGGAGGAGTTTTTTTTTTTGTTTTTGTTTTTTTTAAAAAGGCTGATATAAAGTAGTCATATGCAAACGTTTGAACACGCCCAGCTAAATGACATGCTTTGTTGATTTTCAGTGAAAACAAGCGCACATCATCGACAGAGAACAGTGTTTCTCTGCAAATGCTAGTGGCGATTCTATTTAAAACATTTTAAAAATCTAAAATGCACTATAACTTTTCCACAGGCCACAACTTAAGCTTTTGTTCCCACCAATATGTTAAAATCAGCAAATTTACAGTGACTGCAACACATGTAGAACTGTGTTCTCTGTAGAAAATCAACAAACCATGTAATTCATCTGGGACGCCCAAACCTCTGGGGCGTCCATGTAACTTAACTATGTAACTTCGTCTTATAATGAAGATGAGACTTATGCATGCAACTGTATAAACAAGTATACTGTTCTGAGTCACAAAGAAGTGCTGATCTTGTGCATCTTGTGCAATGAGTCAACCCACAGCCACATTACAGACGAGACCAACTCACACCACACTGACATCCATCTTCCCCTTTCAAAACGACGCAAATACAGGTTTACGTCTTTCTTACAACCCATTTAACCTCTCGCACGTAAACTCGGAGGACACAGCACCGTCAGGCAGGATTATATAGGTGTGTCGCCAAGAGCCAATCAGACTGCTCACCAAATTTTCACACTAAGAACCTGCATATGAATCCACATGATGGAAACACAAACATCAGGCTTTTGTCTAAACATGAGCCAAGTGTTTCAATTAGTCATCTACAGATTGGGACTAAAGACAAGTGCAAACATGTCTTTGAGCAACTAGGAGATGGTAAAAACTGAACAGAAATCTGTTTAAAGAGATGAAAGGGATCTGGGAAATAATCTCTCACTGTATCCTATGGTATCTCCAAAACCAAACTTGCACAATTTTCCCCTCACATCAGTCAAACTGCCAGTCTGAAGTTTTTTTTTTTTTAGGTTTACACTGGAGCTACGGAGCTCTAGCCCATGAATTAACATTGTGCCTCAATCAAACACACATTTGCTTCAAAGTGTTAAGCAATCTCTAGAGGACTTGCTTATGTGGTTTCTAACACTAACACTGTAAGTGGTTTCTAGCACTTCTGTTACTAGTGAGTGTGTGAAAATGCTATCAAACTGAGTTTTAGCAAAATAAATAAATAAATAAATAAATAAATAAATAAAAATCTGTATGCAATGTTGTCGTGTCCAACAAAAAGTTTTGCTTTTTCTTAACTTTGCACTTTTGGCTTCCCCATAACCTCTGGATTTTTGTTTGTTGTTTATTATATTTTTTTGCTGCATGAGAAATCACATACTTCTACCATTATAGAGCGGCCTAAGAACTGTCCATCCAGAAAGGCTATAGCTTCCTTTCTCCTGAAAGAGTCAGAATTCCTTATTCAGAACTGAACGCCACAGGAAATCCTTTCTACCTGTGGCGATAAGACTCTGCAACTCCTCCCCGTTCTGCTGGTGTTAAGTTTTTGTTATTCTGTCCCAAATTGGAATTGTTAAATATACAAGTCCACTGTTTAATCTGCAAATTTAATCTTGTCATTGTCATGCACTATTGCTTATTGTCTATTTTTTTTTTCAATTGTCTTATTATTTTCTATTCTTTCTTGTTGCCCTGAGCATGCTTATGACAAAAGAATTTCCCTCGGCATAAATAAAGTTCTTTCTTATCTTATTCAAAACACTCATCTCCTCCTTGGTCTTTGCTTTACGAGGTATGTGAGGCAAATCTGTAATACACAACTTCACATAAGTGAATTAATGTTCCATTGGAGGACTTGCATAATTTCAAGCATTTTTCCCTGGTATTTGAAGAAAAATAGAAAAAAAAAAAAAAAAAAACTATGCTGACATTCATAAAAAGTCTACATCAACAAACCTTTGGAAGTGTTAAAACATTTGTAGCTACTACTACTCATCTGTAAAAATGCAAAAGTATGTTGCATAGCACAGCTCTATGTCCAGTTTTAGGCATGCAGTTTTAGTAAAAGCTTCCATCATTTGATAGCTCAATTAGCTCCAGTGCAAAGCCAGAGAAACTTCAGACATCTGGGGCAGCTGGTGGCCTAGTGGTTAGGGAGTTGCCCCTGCATTCAGAAGGTCTTGGGTTCAAATCCCAACACTGCTAGTGTCATCACTGAAGTACCCTTGAGTAAGATACCGTCCCCACACACTCCTCCCCGGGCGCCCCTCGTTGGAGGCAGCCCCCTGCTTCACTTGGTGAATGGGTTAAATACAGAGATAGAATTGCTGTGGTGTGTTCACGCGTGACTATGAGGGGCCACTTTAACACGTCTTGGCTTTTCTGGCATTTCCGGCTAACCCATCACTTCAAGAGAACAGGCAGAATGAGTGTCCCCGACCTGACTCTACTCATTCACAGTCAGCATAGCGAGCATTCATAGTGCAGACATGAGGTCACAGCATCAGAGTAATGAGCTCCTTTGCCTAGTTTTACACTGTCAGATGCAGGTTCTTACAGTGAAGTAGCGGACTCCCACAGGGTCCTCCAGCAGCCGTTCAAAGCACACAGCCCAACTGACCACCCTGCTGGCGGGACCATCCGCTCCAGGAGGACCCGCACCTCCAGAGGAGCCCCCATTCAAATTGGGGCTGCTGCCCGTGCCCGTCACCCTGGACATGTTCAACTCTTCAGAGAGACAGAGAGAGAGACAGAGAGACAGAGAGACAGACAGAGAGAGAGAGAGAGAGAGAGAAACACACACAGAGAGAGAGAATTCCCCACACACACACAATTAACAATGTTTCATAAGGAAATGAAGAGGATGTCCTCAAAGGAGAATTCCACTGATTTTTTTTTAAATATATGCATAATTCGATGTTTAGGATGCAGTCATTTAGGGTTCAGAGTGAAATTCGCAACTTGTTTTAGAGTAACATTCTGGATCAGAATTGTTTACAGTGATGATAATAGGAACCAGACATCTGAAGAATTTAACACTTCTAAAAACTCACATAAGGATCCTTGTTTTCATTTCAATAACTGAATTATGCAGAAATATGGAAAAAAAAGGAAATTCCCCTTAAAAGGAACACCAGCATTTTTTAACCAAATCTTTTGCATACAGTTGATTAGCACAGACTATTTGTGTCTCCCTGTTTTTAGAAAAGAAATCTAATCGACTTGAAAAGAGACTTATAATTAAAGTCACTAGGAAGTCCAGTTTTAAAGAAAGTGAATGGGCAAGATAAAAAAAATCAGATCTTTTAGTTGGACCAAAATGTCACTAAATTTTGAAGGAGGATTACAGGAAAACAAGAACTTTGCCTTTCAATGATGAATTATGCTTAATGCAGTGGCTTGAACCAAGTTAATAAATAGTTTTGATTTCAGGTCGAGCTTAAAGTGGAAAAGAAAAGCAATCACAGATTCTGGCAGAGAGCTCCATCTATCCATCAATCACAGTGAAATCCTCTTTCCATTCCTCCCTGCCTCTCCGTCTGGCAGAATATATCCTCAGTACCATCTGTCTGGTGATGCAAGAGCTAAGGCTGTCCTTCAACACCACATTACTTATGAGCAAAAATTACTCAGTGGACTCTTTTACTGATGTCCTGCCCATCATCCATCGCTCCAGACATCCATCACCTTCTCTCGCTTACGTTACAAACTCAAACAAATGTAAACAAATCCTGTTTGTTTGTTTTTATTCCGGATGAGCTTAACTTTTTCACTTCTCGCTGCCAGATTTCAGAACTCAAAGATTGAACATGTCAATCACAAAAAAAAGAAAGACAGAAAAATCAAGTGAGATCAACTTCAGAATTCACACTTACCCCCATCAGAAACCGCCTGCGTCTGGAAGAACAACCAACAGACACACAACAAAGACAAACAAAGTGAAACACAATAAAAAAAAAAAGGTCAAACACAGTGAGAAACCTGCAAGTGCAAGTGTGTATGGAGCCGCTTTGGGGGCGGGTAGGTAAGATGACAACGGTTTGCTCTTGAACGCTGTTTTTGCACGGCCTGTATTTGAATGCTGTTTTTGCACTTTGCTCACTGGAGAGTGGCAGCTGTCGCACAGGAAACGGCTGCTTCTTCACTCATGACTTTGCCATATCTGACGGCATGCTCGTCACAAGTCTCTTCAAGGCTTCTGTCAAAGCAGATAAAAGCTTCCAAGCTCTCAGCTCTCGAAGGAGGCCTTCGTACAAATACACGGCCATATGCACGCTCAATCTCACACTTATACAATGACAATAGAGGTACCTTATCTTAGCATCTGATCTAAAGCCGGACCTGTAAATATTGAATTTGATACTTTATAATAACTTTACATATTAAAGTATATCTATATACTGCAAACAAATACTGAAGGTTCTAATGTTTCCAAAGGACTCCAAATCTTTATTGAAAGACTCAGATAATGGAAAACTGGGTTTCCCTCCCTTTAGTTCAACGCAGTATGCAAAACTTTCAAAACATAGCATTAAGGCCCCAATCCGTAATGTCCGCATATGGAAAATACCGCTTTTGTGATGTAACAAAACCTAATACATTTAGAAATATCCGCCTATTCAGACTACAGCAGTTTAGAACGCAGTCTATTCCCATTATCCTTATAAGGAGTACTCCCCCCCCCCTCCTCCCCTTCCCCCTCCCCCTTGGGAATGCTTTTTGTTGAGGGCAATACAGGGCTGCCAATCAGAACAATGGTCATTTACATAAATCAGTCTTAAAAAGGTACAGTAACAAAAACTTCATGCAAAGGGATAAAGAGTGTTTGAAAACTCATGTAAAAATATTTCTATCACAAATAAACTCTCACAAACATAAGTGGACCTTAAAAAAATAATAGTAAAGAACATTGTTGAATGCAGCACCATGAATAGGCTGAAGGCAGAAACATACCTCACGCTAGAATGCAAATGCTAACACTTCAAGCAACGTAAACATGTTTTTGTACATTGCAGCTTTCTAAAATGGGTCATGACAATTCAGAAAATAATGTAAGCGCAAGCTGCATTCTGACCATCGCAGCAAAGAGTGCTATATCGACAGCCAAGCCTGCCCAAGCTGTTTAGTACCGCCAGGTGCCAACTGTCAAAGCGGACATGCAGTAGAAAGACCTCTCAAAACAAGTCCATTTAAACATATGTGGTCATTGCTTATTAATTCAAATAGAGCACTCACTCCTATTTGTCCACATGTTCAGCTGTTGGTTAGAATTCTGGTAAATTCCATATAGATTCTGATGTTCTGATTTGTCCTCTATCGCAGCCTTGAGTACTGAGTTTTAAAAACTAAACTAACATGAGACTGTGTATTGAGGACATAGAGCAATGCACTGGCCAATTGCTGATATTTGGATTCGCATACTTGAGTTGAGTGTGTTTCTGGCTTCCATGCTCTCACTCTTAAGCTATTAATAAATACATTTCTGTGTATTTAATTTATTACACATTCTGCGTTCACCGGGTTTTAATTTTTGGCAGCTAGCATCTCATTTGCCATCCATATATTGGTATTGTGAATTCTACTAGGATTTAATCAACAGTATTGTTTTGTACTGTAATGAATACACACCGCACATTACTGAGAACTTCAATCTGCTCTACTACATTTACAGCTGCTCACCTTTATCACAGCAGCACAAGCCATGCTGGTCAATGCAACTTCATATCTGACAACTGAATCATAAGCATCAAACTCCAAACATTGGAGCCAAGAATACTGGTTGATATTTGAATTTTGCACTGATTGGGCCCTGTACATCTGCAGAGTTTCTTGATAGAGCTTCTCCTATATCTGCCGGTCCAGACATTTGGAACAGTGACGCTCAAATTTCTAATCACCATAGCAACGAGGAGAGACGTTTGTTGTACAGTCTGTTTGTTCAGTGATTCACGTCTACCTCCACCAGACCCCACCCCACACACAGATTTTGAGGCATCATGCATCAGCATTCTTAGTCACATCCCACATATTTTCTCACAGTCTGAAAGCATCACAATTGGGAAAAAGCATCAAAGAGCCTGCAAGCAAACAAGCAAGCAAGCAACAGATATCTTATCAATTATCACAAACACCATCAAACCAACTGTGGCTAGAAAAGCTATCAGCAAGATAGCTTTCAGTGCACAATTACTTACCAGGGGCAGCATGGTTTATGCATTTATTCGGCCCATATGCAGTAACGCAATCTAGTGTAAGGCTATGGATCATACCGCTGCATACAGTACCTTCCAAAAGTCTTTGGCAGCAAAGAAACATCTATATTAGCCAACAAAAACACTATATTAGAGGATTTTTTCATGTGTTGGAGACGGTTGAGCTAACACTGACAACACCTTGTATTCTTTGGGTTTTTTATTCATTCTAATATTAGTGTTTGTTTTTTTTGTTTTTTTTAAACAATACACTTACTGCCCGGATAAATGACATTACAGATGATTTTCTCAGATTCCCAAGACTTTTGCATAGTACTCCACACCAAAGAAAAGTCAAAGCAAAAGTTGCCAATTTTATCCTCTAAACCACAACACTAGGTCATGGTTACCATCTCCAGCCCACCTGAATAACCTCAAGGTGAAGAAATGAAACCAAACAAAGTTTTTGTAAAATTGGGGGGGGGGGTCTTGCCAGAAAGGGGGCTTGCCAGAAAGGGCACTATGGCCTAAGGTCCACCCTCCCCACAAGTGAGAGTCGGCATCATTCAGCCTTTTCAGACAACTCAACAACCCAAACCAGCAGCTAAACTGAACATCAAACCTCTTTTAAACTTCAGAGAGTCTCACAGACAGCCTCATCATTTACACTCTAGAAGAGGTTTCAAAGGAAAAGTTCAGACTTACCAGCTGACAGGCTGGCACTGCCAGAGTTTTCATTTTGCTCGACATGGCTACATCAGCGTTACTCCGGACCCAACTGAGAGTGAGGATGTCACGCTAAAAAACAAGCAAACCCTTTGGCAAAATTGCCTCACGCCCATTACTTAGCACTCCGTGTCATTTCCTGTTTTAAAGGGAAGTCTTGCCATAGCAACACACCACAAGGGGAAGTGGTTACTCTGACTAAAAACCTCTTCTTCTTGACCCTGTTGAGCAACTCCGCTACATGAACTGCACAAGCTGCCGCTACACCCATCACACTGCACCTGGCCTGCTTCGAGAAAATCTACCCAGCCAACCACAAGTCAGGGCAGAGACCTCCATTCAAATCCAAATCACAGTACACACATTCCCCTACACACACACGCACACACACACACGGTGCTAGTTCTGACACGAAAGTCAGTGGATTCAAGACATATTTGGAGAAACAATATCTGTCACAGCAGACAGATAAGCACAAGTAACAAGAGCACAAGTGTTCAGGCCTCTGTTTGAACTACAGTTGTAGGGGTGTAAAGATACACTTTTTTAATTCTACAGTCAGGATTCAACAGGTTTTTGTGATAAAAATGATGCTCAGACTAGAAGGCCCTAATTATAGACTACTCAGATTGACTTTGGTTGGTTTAAAATGATCAACATCTTGTGTCAAAATTATGATCTTACAAAACATTCAACTGATTTATAAACTATACAAAGATAGAATGTACCCACATACTTTGTTTTGACTGCTGACTATGGTTTCTTAGAAAGACAGCACACGAGAGACCCTTGGAAGGGTCTGAGTCACATCAGTGATATAAAAAAGTCTGATACATTTGATTTTTGATACCGTGTTTAAATGATTACACCCTTGAACAACTGATGTGGCTGATGTGTATACATTTGTACATACATAACATTAAAATCACAGAGGGGTGAAGTGAATAACATTGATTATCTTGTCACAGTGGCACCTGTCAAGCGGTGAGTTTCCTTGGGCAACAAGTAAACCATCAGTTCTTGAAGTTGAGGTGTTGGAAGTGGAAAAAATAGGCAAACGTAAAGTCTGACCCCACACAAGATCTACTGTGGCTTAACTTGCTGAAAAGTTAATGCAGGCTATAACAAAGATACCAGAACACGCAGTGCACCACAGCTTGCTGCATAAGGGATGGTGTCACTGCAGACAGGTCAGAGGGCCCATGCTGACGCCTGTCCACTTTCCAAAGTGCCTACAATGGGCACGTGAACATCATGATTAGACCATAGAGCAATTGAAGAAGAAGGTGGCCTCGTCTCATGAATCACGTTTTCTTTTTTACATGTGCTTCGCTTACCTGGGGAAGAGATACCACCATGATGCAATTCAGGAAGAAGGCAAGCAGGCAGAGGCAGTGTGAAGCTTTGGGCAATGTTTTGCTGGGAATCCAGGACCCAAGGCATTCATGAATATGTTACTTTGACATGTACCCCCTACCTAAACATTGTTACAGACCAAATACACCCCCTCATGGAAACAGTATTCCCTAATGACAGTGGCCTCTTTTAGCAGGATGAGACCTGCTACACGGTTTAAGGAACATGACAAAGATGTCAAGGTGTTGACTTGGCCAAAAATTTATCCAGAACTCAATCCTATCAAACAGCAGTGGGATGTGCTGGGCAAATTACTACAATCCATGGAGCCCCCACCTTGCAACTTACAGGACTTTAAAGATCTGCCGCTAATGCCTTGGTGCCAGATACCACAGCACTCCTTTAGAGGTCTTGTGCAGTTCATGCATCAATGCGTCAGAGCAGTTTTGGCAGCACAAGGGACACCTACACAATATCACCCAACTGTTCATACCAGTTATGGCTTTTCAGTGTATAGGTATATGTAAACACACAGTACTGTGCAAGGTCTTGAGCCACCCCTCATTTTTCATACTGTGCTTCCAAAGGGCCAGATTTTATTGTATTTTTTTATGTAGTCTTGAGCAACAGTTCTCAAGTTTTTGGCTCTCACTCTTAATCCAGTCCCTGTACCTGACCAGTTTCCACTTTTTTTTTTTGTTTGTTAGGTCATACAGTGACCTATAGGTTATGATTTATGTGTATACATGTGAATCATTAAAGCATAACAAAGCACATCTAATTTAAGTCCTGAACCAGTGAAGAAACAGGTGCAGATGATTCCAGATGATCAGGCGGTGATCAGTATACTGGTGGTGCTGAATGCTAAGTGGTTGGAGCTCCTTTATCTAGGCTCCTTGTATCTTTAGGCTACTTTTTTAACTTGCAGAAACACTTTTCATACTACTTGCTAATGCTGAGCTTTCTGAGCTTGAAAAACACTTTTTTGTCCCTCATAGGATGCATCAGATGTTCTCAATATTTTCATGGAATGACTCAGGTACAAATATGAAGAAAGAAAAAAAAAAAGAATAATTACTGCCTGTTGACACCAACTTTGCTTACAAAGAACTGTTAAGAAATTGCATGCTCTTAGACCACTGAAATGCCAAGAAACTGATCTTCCATTGTGTGGTGTGGACCAGTCATCAGGTCAACATCTCAGGCCTACTTTCAACTTTCGTAGAGCGATAATAAGCCTGTCAGATAGCATCATCCTCAACCAGGCCACAAATATAGATAATTCTTTAATAAAACTCTATAACTTCTTTGAACTCACCTTCAGAGTAGAAAGCACTTTAGGGAACACTTTAGGGGTCGACCTCACGCTGAACCTTTTCTTAAAAGATCCTCTAGTGGCCCAGTGAGAGACCAAGGCCTTAGCTACACCTCTCACCGCCACCATTCTCTGAGTGAGGAGAAAGATTAAAAGACCAGTTAAAATTAAGCAGTTTGGGCTGGGGAGATGAATGAGCTCCCTGTGAGTGTGTCCCCAGAGTGAAAAGTCCACTTGTCTTGGCAGCAGGTGGGTTGATAAACGGTAATTAGTAAGAGCACCTTGCTGATGGGGGTTCCTGAATCTTATAGCGCCATCTGGTGGACAAAGGGGCAACTCACAATGTCACCATGACAAATTGCTAGAGGCATTCCCAAAGTAGTGTTATCATGTGTCTGATGAGACCTACCCTGTTGGGAAAAAAATGGTGTAAAAAAACTCACGTGTACACGTGTACGTGATGAAGAGTTTGCATAGAGCTGCAGTAATACTTCCACTCTATAACGCTACTTTGTTTTGCCCAGTTCCTCCCTTTGTTCCAATTCATGATAGTTCTATACCGCCATAATATGGTCACTGTGTGATACAGGCCTATGTCAGTGAAACAAAAATGGATCTGTTAAACATCTGAATGTTCTGGAATCCAAACATATGCAAAGCAGACAGGTTGTAAAGATGTTCGCTTCTTGTAAGGATAACTGAGTTTCTAGGTATGCCCTGATTTGCATGGACATCAGCGAGCGTGTGGGTATCAGTGTGTACTGTTGCCTAAGCAGTACTTATCGGTCTCACTTCTTTAGTACCATCGTCATTACAGGCACGCAGATTCTGAAGGTAAGAGCCCAACTAATCTAGGTCTGACTGCTGTGCTATTTATTTGTTTTTGTATGAAGATTTTACAAACATTTCTTTACAGTAGTGGTAATGGGAAGCAGAGGATGTGATGTCAACCCAAATATAGCCATTTCATTTATTAAATATTGTTTTATTTGCTATTCAAAAGGATCAGTTAATCCGCACGTGCCTGCTGAGTTTTTATATGCAATGATGATGATGGCAAAATAGTGGTAAATCTGAAAAAAAAAAATGTTTTCTTTAGGGACTGTTTTTGTGTTGCAATGTTCTATATGTACCATTCCATCATGAATATTTTAAAAAATCATTAGCATAAAACTATTGTATATTTTTATTACCTTTTAATGGAATAGCTCTCTGTCAAGGAGGGAGCTATTAGAGGCTTTAAACACTTCAGACATCTGGTTCCTATCACCACCACTGTGTTATAATTTTGTGCTAAGTCACTTCAAGCTGAATGTAGTTACACTTAACTATACATAACTGATTACCCAATAATAATAATAATAATAATAATAATAATAATAATAATAATAATTATGTCTGTAACAGTCTTTTTACTTGAGTTAAAAAATTGAGTACTTTTACTTTTTCATAACTTTTTAGTAACATCTTACATTACTTGGCTTTCCATCGCTGCTTTGCTTTCCAGCACAAATCTGATTAATGCTGAAAGAAACTGAATGTTCTTCTCCAAGAATCTAAAGTCTAAGATTTAAGGTCACCACAGTAAGCAAATAGAAGATGTTTGCAGTTTCAGAAATAACTATAAAACAATTTTTACGATAATAGTACTTTTCTAATACTCTGGCAGAATAATGGGGGCAGATGGATCAGCCCTAACGTATCTCCTTATCTCTATATTGCTATGTGAGTATTCATTATCCCTCATGACTTATTTTTTTAGAATAAACTTGATTTTGTTTTACTTACATAGCATTCGTTTCTATCTAGACCATGTATCAGCAGACTCTAACTGCCTGCCGTTTGGGTGTCTGAACTGTGATTCAGGTAATTCCATATGATGATGCAATCATTAACTGCTAATGACAGGGGTATTCTGTCATAGTGGGCTTTCTCCTAAAAGCATGAACATGATTTATCTATGCTCCACCCACTTTATAGCAGCTGTTGAAGTTAGATTGGCTTTACAGAAAGCTGGGGAAGGTCCTGTTTTTTCTGATGATTTTGTGCCGGTGTCTAACCACATAATGCTGAGTTTCCAGTTTAAAATTCTCCATAAAAAGCTTTTACTGTCCAAAGCTTTTACTGACATTCTTTCTCATCTGTTTCTAAAATGACTAAACTAGAGACTTCTGAGGAGACTAGACAGAAGATCTCAGATCAACAGAAAATAAATGAAAGTAAAAGTAGCAGTTCAAAATAGATTAAAAGAGAAAAGAGAGAAAATGGAACTCCTAACAACCGTGCAATACCTGATAGACCACCAGTCTTTCCAAGAAAACTCAGCACTGTCTGAAACGATGTGCATCTGTCCAAAAGAAAAGGAAATAGCCAAGAAAGAAGAAATTCTGCACTAGAACACTGAAAATGGACATCTGAGATGAGGAGAAGGAAGAGTTATTTTGTAACTGCGTAATCAGAAGTAGAAAAGGCAGTCAAGTTCTAAGACAGAACTTTGGAGAAGTTTACAAGAAGTATGGAATAATACGCTGTTTTGACTGGAAATTAAATAAGTGGAAGGGTGGTCTTTTCCACAATGGTTTGTATTTGTTTTATTTGTTAAAGTCTGAAATATCAGGTCAGGTATCAGAAATATGTGAAATATTATCTGCTTTGACACTAAATATGTCTGTGATATATCATTATATGTTGGTTGTATTTTTACCTAAGTAAATTAAAAAAAAATGATAGTAATTTCCTTTCATAATGATATTTTCAGCCCTGTGATGGACTGATCACCTGTCCAGGGTGCTTCTTTGCCTTTCACCCAGTGACTGCTGGGATAGGCTCCAGCACCCCCGCAACCCTGGTTAAGGATAACAGGTTCAGATATTTGATGGATGGATAGATGGATGGATGTTATTTATATTTTTATTTCCTCAATAATTTGACATTAAAATATTAAAAATACATATAAAATATTTTCAGTGGGGTGGGAAAAAAAGCTTTGCTCATTTTTTGACAAGATTAACACTTGAGATTGACACACATACAAATTCAGTCTTGTTTGAAATTAATAACATGCTAAGTATCCATATTCTGACAACTGAGCTACAGTCTTTTTAAGGTTTAATGGGAGTTTTGACAGCGTTCTGTAAAGCTTTTTCACACTCACAGTTGCTATAAGAGAATGTGTTTGTGGGCGGAGTATCAACAGGTTAATTTACTTTGCTTCATGCGTCCATGTCCCATGACTGAGTTGGGTTACTTCTCTGTAAAAATTGCAGGGAATTGCCCGCTTTGTTCCAGCCCTTATAATAACACCTTTTGTGGTCAGTACCAAAGTCTTTCCTTCTATAAAATGGAAACAATTTTTATTCTCATATGGAAGTATAACAGCTCTTACCCAAACTGACCAAATTCTCTTCTCCCTTAGATGTTTCCCAGAACTGCACTGGAGGTATCTCTCCTTTATTACTCAAATCTTAACCACTATTCATTTGTCTCCCTTGGCCTAAACCATATGATGCCACATTAGTTTTACACAGTGCATTGAAAATAAAAGATCATGAAAAGGCAAACAATTGTGAACACAAAACATTAAAGTACATTTTCAGGTTCAGCCTTATACCACCAGAAGACCTTACACAGTGTCCTCCACAATTATTGGCACCCCTTATAATCTCAGATTGAAACAAATGAGAAAAAAAGCAACCTTTACTTTACCTACATTTATTCAGGGAAAAACAAATCCCTCATCAAAAAAAGAATTATTTTCATCCTCAACACAATCTGGAAATTATAGTGAACACAATGTAGCCAAAACATGATTCCCATTTAAATAGTACATATTGAAGTTGACTGGAGTGTATGGGAACTGACGGTGTGAGCTGTTTTGTACTGAGGGGAAGGACTGTCACGTCTTCGCAGTACATGCAGTTGTATGTGAAAGCAGACTGCTGGTCAAATGACATGATTTGTTAATTTTGTGTGAAAATAAATATGCTTTCTCTACAGAGCCTACACTTTTTCAGTTTATTTATCATGTTTCAGATAATAATAAAATACACACACACACACACGCACACACACACACACACACACACACACACGTACTGTATATATATATATTATATATTCCTAGTGTGTTGCATGTAGTA